>CAUYRH010091322.1:0-16653 GCA_963574655.1 Perodicticus potto | reverse complement strand
GCTAATGTTTTAAAAAACAAATTATAGGGTGGCACCTGTGGCTCAGTGAGTAGTGCACCATATACCAAGGGTGGCCGGTTCAAACCTGGCTCTGGCCAAACTGCATCAAAAAATAGCCAGGAGTTGTGGTGGGTGCCTATAGTCCCAGCTGCTTGGGAGGCTGAGGCAAGAGAATCACCTAAGCCCAGAAGCTGGAGGTTGCTGTGAGCTGTGACTCCACAGCACTCTACCAAGGGTAATAAAGAGAAAACGCTATTTCTACAAAAAAAAAAAAAGAAAGAAAGAAAGAAACAAACAAACAAACAAATTATAAAATTTACGGAATCTGCTACTTTCCATTTATAAATTTTTATTTGACCAAGGTTCTTTTTATGGCTCTTATTTGGTCAAGGTTATTTTCTATGGTTCTTAAAAGAGTGGACTGGTTTATGGTTCCTGTGTATGAATGCTAGTCAAATACTAAAGATTATGACAAAACTATAGATTGTGTTTTTAATCATTACATGCTGAATTTCACGGATATTTGAATGGCAGATGTGGAAAGACTTTTCACCACTATGTTTCAGCAAACTTTGTTAATTGTTTTCCTCCACAAGAAAGTCGCAGAAAGTTCTTTCTCGAGAGGTCATTTAAGCAGAATAAACCTCCAGAACCTCCTGGCCTAAAGGTAGGAAGCTGGAAAGTTGAATTTCCTTGTATTGACAGACTATGATTGTTCCAATAGAACACTTGTGTTGGTGAATATTTCATGATTCATGGATGGTGAATTTCCACTTACTTCAATTTAGTACAATAAGAGCCCACTGCATGTACAGAGCAGTGTTAGGCACCAAAGAAACAGGCGTGTCATTCAATTCAGCTGTCTATAATCCTTCAATATACCTTTTGCTTTCTCACTTCCCTGCCAATGTCCCGTGACTCTTTCCACAAGGAGCCCCCCTCCCTGGAACCTTATGCTGACAATCTACCTTGTTTTCCAGATAGGGCTTAACATCACTATGTTCATAAAGTTTTGCCTAATCTTTGTCCTTTCCTAAACTAAAACTCATCTTTGTCTAAATGCACATTTGTATTATACATCCATCTTAACTTATTACATATGTCCTCTTATTAAAATTGTTTGTGTACTTCTATCTTCATGACTAGATTTGAATGGCCTTGAGTACAAAACATATATCTTCTGTTTTTGTTTCCTACAACACCTAATATACAGTGTCACGCATGAAAGATAATTACAAAACATGCTGGTTAAATAAGCAAATGTTTATAATTATTCAGTCAAATGGCTGAGCTTAGAAAATTCTGTTTCATAAGTGACAATATCGCCCCAAATATTATTTGTTCTCTATTTAAACATCTGTAAAGATGGATAAAAATCCATGCTACTTTTAGTCTTTATTTATGCCACAATATCTTCAGTAGGTCTGGCTGGCACACCTTTTTAGTATTGGGTCATAACTAGAAGAGGGACTCTACTGAACAAATTCAAATTTTTTGACCTAGTTGTTTGTACCCTCACATTAAACTGAAATTAAAAAAAAAAAAAAGGAATACACTTTAATGCACAATCTTGACAGACATCTAAGGCAACTACTCTTACAGTAAGAATTTGGGTCAGGATTGCCCAACTTCTAATTAGTAGTCTCATTTCCTTAAAGGATTATGCAAAGAAAAAAAAGTACATATTGCATTGTGAAAATATGAAAACAATCAAAAATCAAGATGAAAACAATTTATTCAGGAATAAATTAGCTGATTCTCTGTAAGTAAGAAATAAATAATATATTTGAATGCTTTAGGACAAACAGTGTCTCCAGTAAAAGGTTTTACTCTATGGATACCTTAGCTTTATCAGATGACATCTCTTACAGCTGGATATATTTGATTCACCAATACTTTCTGGA
Source organism: Perodicticus potto (assembly GCA_963574655.1). Classification (NCBI taxonomy): domain Eukaryota; kingdom Metazoa; phylum Chordata; class Mammalia; order Primates; family Lorisidae; genus Perodicticus; species Perodicticus potto. Next base: position 14,749 of record CAUYRH010091322.1, on the reverse strand, counting down.
TTGATTGTGGTTGTCAATCATCACCTTTAGACAGCAGGGTTATAGCTATTGTAAAATGATTCAGGGAGTAAATTGTACTCAGAAATTACTTTCCAGAAAAAGTCACAAAATTCTTCTGCAGCATGAAAACATCTTTTCTTCCTTCCTATGTTTGGCTGTTTAACTTTAAATCTCACCTAATAGTTCAAAGCGACCTTCTATAATTCACATGTATCTGTCAACTGTATTTATTTATAAACACTGCTTCACTTTGTAATGAACACTGAAAAAGAAATACTTTTAGCTTTTCATTTAAAAAAGAAGGGTACAGAATGTAGTTTCAGTCCTCAAATTTAAGCATATTCATAAAAACAAAATACTCAATAATTTTAATTGGCTTTGGAATTTGCAATGTATTTAACCTGCCATCCTTTATGAGCTCTGATGTTACCAAGCTATTGAGTGCTTATTTTGAATCAGGCTACTCAATTTCATAAGTGTTACTAATGAACCAAAATAATACTGATCCTTTCACCTCTAAAATGTTTACCTTTTTCAAGTTATACTGAGAACTGCATGCTTTCTTCCTTGAGATTATCAAAGCTTTTAAATTCTTTACTACATTGCTTTTATTAGCAGACACAACAAGTTGGTTTCTCAGATGCATTTAGATGCCCCTCCACAGCTTGTGTCCTCTTCAACTTTCTGGCTAAACTTAAATCAATGCTACGATGAAGTGCTCCCTTCCCCTCAAAGGAAATTCTCTTCCGTCTTATTTTCAACGTGTTTCCTGGGCCTGCCAGAAATTTAAATATATTTGAAAGAGGAATGACAGGTGACTTCCAGAGACTCAGCAGACTGCCATCAGGGTGTGATGGTGTTCACCTGTTAAAAAAATCAAACATTCTTCACAATAATTCTGTTAGTTAAGTACTACTATTATCTACATTTGACAGATGAGGAAACTGCAACATAATCATTAAACAATTCATTATACATTATATATACACATAGACTATACAAACATATGAATAGAATTATATGCAGAGATACACATGGACACATATGGGTGTGTGTAACAACAATTGTGATAAGAGCTACCAAGGAAAGCACAGAATGTGGTAAAAAGTTATAGAAGGCATCTGGAGATTAGGAAAATCTTCTCCAAAGACTGTCAAACAAGAGCTTCATACCCACTTAGGAGAAAAAACGGGTGTGAAAGGCAAAAATAAATATAAATTATCTCTATATGCAAGGCTTGTATCAGTTAGTCAGATATAAAATAGAGAGTTAATGCCTGTGACTTAAGTATTCAGATAAAAGGGTGAAGCTCAAATTGTATCAAGAATAGAAGAAAGAATTAGTTAACACCTCTGGACTTGAGTTATCTTACTGGCGAAATGAATGGTTTGGGATGATCAGTAATAACCCTTCTCTTTCTAACATTCTGTTATTTAATTTCTTGTGATTATTTAAAACTTCCTACAAAAGAGAAATGGCATTATAATTCCTGGTTTTAGTATTAATGCAGAGGCATAATGAACACGAGTAACTTATCCAAAGACACATACAGCAAGTGCATGCTGGGGTTGAGCCAAAACTCCCACCTATATGCGTTCCCATCTATTTCACTTTCTGAATATTAGGCTATTGCCTATTTTAATTGACACTTGGAAAAGGAGATGAATCAATATTGACTTACACACACTTAATAATATTTATTATAATAAAACGTCAGAAAAAATAATAAAGTTCATTTTATTCAAAATATTGAAGGAAATGAATAGGAATTAGGCACATTTTTGATTCCAGATAAGATTATTTTCCCTTGATCAGAAATTCACAAAAAGTCTACTTGCAAGAGAATGAAATAATCCCTTTGAAGTAAACAAAACCTATAAATTGGCAGACTGTGCCCACTGCACGGTGAACCAAAACTTTTTTTTTGCTGGTAAACCTTGTAGATGCATGAGGTGAAGGTCACTGCCTACGCGGCGCTCTTGCTCATTCATGGCCTCCCCTGTTCTTTCTCAGTCTATGTTCATGGTGGTTCCCACAGCAACCAGAAACATCTGGGCTACCTGTGACTCAAAGGAGTAGGGCGCCGGCCCCCTGTGCTGGAGGTGGTGGGTTCAAACCCAGCCCTGGCAAAAAACTGCAAAAAAAAAAAAAAAAAAAAAAAGCAAAGGAAAGACATTGTAAGCAGGAAAGATGGACAGTAAAAAGAAGCTAAACTCTGCAAAGATAATTACCTAGTTCCCATTGAAGATTGTATCTCTTCAAAAAGAAAACATTAATTGTTGCTACTACATGAATGTTTTATTGGATAAAATGTGTTTGCTAGGAAATTATTTTGCTTCTTTATATCTGCAATGGCTTGGGGAAGTATTTTTTTTAATTTATATCAGGAATTTTATTTTTGAAGCACTTAAAGTACATTTTCATATAATTCTTTGGCAAACTAATAAACTTTTAGGTACTAGATTAAAAATTTAGGATTACTAGGAGATTCAGCAGTCACAGAGAGCATTCGTCTTATAAATGCCTTGTGAAAAATATCTACATCATAAGCATTTTCGCCTGGAGAAAGAATCATTTTTTTTCTGCCTTAACATAAATAGCATGGAGGAAAATGTCTGAGATTATAGGTTATTCTAGTCAAAGAGATTTTGGCAATGAGGAACAGATCAATTTCTAATTAGGTCAAGTAAATAGTGTGCGTATGTGTGTGTGTGTGTGTGTGTGTGTTGGAGATAATGGAACTAAAAAATAGGGATGAACAGTCAAAGACTGTGTTCGTGCAGCGTCCAAGAAGAGCAAGTACAACACAAATGGGTCTCCCACATGTTGGTAGGGTACCGGGAACCCTGGCCTCACACTCATGTACTTAAAGCCATTATGGACCCTTGGTTTTGCTTCTATTCACCATTGTTTTCTTCTGTCTGTTTCTCTACGCCCCAGTCCCTCCACCAAACACCTGCCTTTCACTTGTCTCCTTCGTAGTGTAACTGCGGCCCCCGATTGTGCACTCCACCCCTGAAAACCTGCTAGGCTTCCAACCTGGAATACGCCACCAGTGACTTACAGTGAAATCTTGCATCAGTTTCAAAATATCAAGGGAGGAATTCAAGTGGGGAAATTCGCATATGTAAACCGAGTGTAAGGTAGGTTACTAAGGCATAACTATCTGGTCCTATCAGGCAGGCTAAAGGGGCGTTTCTCATTGCCAAGGGCTCTGATCGGAGAGGCAGTGATTGTACTCTCCAACCTACTTTCTTTAAATAAAGCTATTTAACTATAAAACATGAGACCCATGTATGGGCTTTAGGAAAACACAGTGCTTATATAACAAGTTGCGAGGAATCTGTCAACCTTTCTGGAGAAAGCCCACAGCACCCATCAGATTCTCAAAATGCCTCATTCCTTCCCATCCTCCCCACCCTACTCCCAAATTAAGAGTCACTTCTTTAAAGCAATCTTTAGGTTTACCTCACACTTTATTTCTTTCCCCTCAATTTCACTTTAAATTATTGGTGTCATTTATTAAGCACCACAAAGCAAATTACCAGTATAGATAATTATCAGGTAACATACAGAAATTGTGGAGTGATTTTTGGTGTTGTTTTGTTTCTATTTTCTTTTAATCTACTAATTTCCTGGATAATTGCTTTATGTATCCATTTCTACACTACCAATGCTGGTAGTGATGGTATGAAATGAAAATCTGCCCAAAAGGTCTCCAGAAAACTAATCAATGAACATTTATTGATTACCTATAATATACTTAGAGCTGCAGTAGGAGCCATAGGGTACAAAAACACTAAAAAAAGGAAAAAAGGGAAAAAAAAGTCCCAGTGAAGGCTCCTGGAGATCTTACCATCTAATTAGAGAGACAGAGCATCCAGACGTGAAATTGCTGCTGAGCAAGACAACATTATGAAAATGTTAAGCTATTTGTGTAGAAAGGATTGTACTAGGTTCAGAGCTCCCAGAGGTCCCTTCGAGCTCCTCCTCATCTTACATGTCAAAAACCTGAGGCCCAGAGAATATTTAGAGGTTTATGTTAGTAACTGACAAACACAAAAGACTGTACCAAAATAGGAGTTAATCATTGCACCAGCAGTTAAAGAACCAAGATGTTTATACAGATGGAAAATGAGGGGGTCAAAGGAACTATACTTTTAGAAACAGGTGCCAGCTAGAAGACACAGGGAAAAGGCAGTCATTTTTAGCAATGGCTGGAAGTGGGAGGGAAAGGGTGAGATGTGATGAAGAGGAAAAGAAAGAGGGAAGGCTCAGTACAGAAACCTAAGCAAAGGAAAGAGAGGTTCATGTTGCAGCAGAGGCAGGGTATGAAATAATTTACGAATCATTTATCTGCTTTGAGATTTATGGTCAAGGGCTGCCATCCTCAACATGACACAAGCTTTCCATTTCGGTCAGGTGTTAGTTTGCATGTGTGTGCTCACACACGTGTACGTGCACAGAGATGGGTGGAGCGACAGTAGTCAGAATTGTGAAGGGAAAGATTCGTAGCTTCTTCCTTTCAGTAGAAGCCCGTGTGTCAGTTTTGTAGAACTAATTCAACTGATAGCACCCCATATTAATCATGGAATCCCCTTATTATGTTCAGCTGGGTTGTTTTTCAATTTGATTCCATGTAACACTGAAATTTTCTATTATACATCTTGGATTAATTCATTTTTCTGTGTGGGACACAAAACTAATTCTTAAAGTCACATCTTAAGAAGAGGATCACAATATCTTTCATACAAGAATAGCTAATCCAAGAACATTAATGTTTTCCAAGATGTCTGTCTCTTGGAACTGAGACTATACACTAAGTACTGCAAACAAAGATTTAATCTAGTAGCTAAAAGGGACCTGGGGGCAAATTTTACAACAAAACCAACCAAAAATATTGTAATTATAAAACCTCCCTAGAAAGACATGTATTTCAGCAACATCATATAAAAATAGAAAATAAACTTTAAATCCTTTTAAAAATAGACACTTTGGTTATGCTTATATTTTAGTACAGACACTACTTACTTCTTCTTTCTCTAAAACTATGAGTCTACAGAAGAGAAATATTATGGGGAATATATTGGGTATTTAAGATAGGACTCACCTCTGACCACTCTCCAATTCCATTGAAATTAGAAAGACTGTGTGAATAATGAATGTACCTTCTGTATTTTACTGACCACTTTATGGAAAAGGAAGAAATAGAGTTCAAATATCTAAAATCTTTGATTATCCCTTCACATATACATTTTCTATTATCTCAGGGGTAATTGGCCAAAATGTAATTATTATTCATCATCTATGCTGAACAGTTTAAACAGAAGGGGAAAGAAGATTTGTGCCCTCCCACCACCCAAAACCCTCCCAACACAAATTACTGCCTGATTCTAATTACAGTTTCAACCACTAGCTGCTGATTCTTTTATGGATGGTGAGGTAATCCAATCAGGTGGATTGGGAGCTCATGTTAAACACACCATACATAGGAATTAAAGTATGACTGATGGGCTTAAAAGCTGTTAATCAATATGCCGGGATAGCTAATTCCGTTCTCTTGCATTTTCCCCCTTCTAAATCATTGTCTGTCCAAAGCTTATTGGAAGTTCTCATTCTTGAATGGAAGGAAATATAGGTGTCAGGCTCATATTTGCCTCTGTTCCAACTTTTCATACTGCTGGTCAGCTGAAATAGGTTTGCCTCTTTTTTTTTAATCAAATGCTTTGAAATAATAGCATATTCACATGGCATATTCACAGGTCAAGGCACTCCAGGTTTCATTAATGTGCAGGTCTACAGGACAGTTAATCTGCATCCATAATATATTCACTCTAAGATACACTGGGTTTATTTCTTGAAGTACCTTTTTAACTGAAACATTTAGAAGCATGCAAATATCCAATTATCTTTACTTTGAAGACCATTAAAAGTCTACCGGCATCGGGGACAGGCAACAGTGGCTAAACCATGATTATAAATTGGCAGCTTACCCAGAGTATGAGTGTGAAGGCTGAGATGAGGCACATGGTAATTAAAAACATTCCCAAAGTCTAAAGCATGTCTCCCTTTGAGAAATGTTCCTGATTTTTGGATGTACTATATGTGGGGCTTTTGGCCACAGATTCTCTGGTGGTGCATGTAGGCAAGCCATAATTGGAGACATTTTAAAAGAGATTCAGCTGAAACAAATGTGCTTTTATTTTTTGATCTGCATACTCTCATTTTTCTTAGAACCCAAAATTAATGAGGGTTGGGGGAATGCCACTGGCTTTGTGATGTGCAGTATATAAGAAAAATTTTGGTTTAGATAGTTATTTAAGTTGCTATGAATTGATGACTTTTTAAAGATTTGGAGCAGAAAGGAAACCTTGGAATAAAAGAAAAAATAGCCATTTTGAGCAATGTCCCCCTCCCCACCCCCTACCTCTACTTTTAAGAAATGTTTAGAACACCAGTTTCAGTCTAATGAATTTTGGTCTAAATTAGAATGCGTTATATTATAGCAATGTCTGAATTCAGAAAATTCCTGAGATTCCTTATCATTGCTTCCAAAAATGTTAACTATATATAGATAGCTTGACTTAATTACAAATTTGGTCTAATTAATGGTCAATGACTTTGTAATTATAGTGTATGACCATAATGTATTTTATTTGTGATCATTAGTGTATTTTCAGTCTTCTTGTCTGGTCTATGTCTCTTAATTGTTTCCATGTTGGTGAACTAAAGCATAAACTTTCAGCATTGCCTGGATGGTTGGACTCCTCACAGACTCCCCCCACCAGAGCCTCCAAGTACTACTACATCACCCGGGTCCTTGAATGTGTCTCATGTTGATCTGTTTGGCTCCAATCTTCAGGCCTGCCCTTGACTTCTCCAATGGGTATTATAATAGTCACATGACTTCTGCACTTGAGATTGAGTGTTAGACCCAGTCTAGTGTGTGATATTCACACCTCATATGGGCAGATGTGAAGAATTATTTTCTTTTCAAAACAATAGGAGGAGATACAGTTGCTGTATCTATGCTTTTATGAGACATCAAAATATTGTTGCTCATAAGTTTAATGAGAGAGAAATTCCACAGCCAAAGCTGAAAATCTATGTAGCTTATGATGGGGCAAAGAAAGCACTGTTCTGAGACCCAGGGTGGACATTGACTATTCCCAGGGGCCTCAAGTTGTTTCCTAAAAAGTGAAGGTGTTCCAAGCTTATGATGCCTACTATTGTTCAGTGCTTACTGTGTGCCATGATTTTCTTGTTTTATAATCAAAACAGTTCTGCAAGGTATGTATCATTTTATAAATAATAAAACTGAAGCTTAGCAAATAAGCAACAAAGCCTAGACTCAGATGAAGGCTACATGTACATTTGGGGCAATATACTAGACCCTTTCTTAATTACTTCCTGTCGGAAGAAACTCTGATAATATATATTTCAGAATAGAGTCTAATAGAAAAAAAGAAAGTGCTTGAGAAAAAGACATTTAAATAGAGAAAAATTATATATGTACCTGTATGTCTCTTCCTTGACCCCTCATCCTAGAACAAGTGCTCATGGAAGGCAGGTACCACTTTACAGGTATAACTAATTTCTCTTTTTGTTTAGCATCAGACCTTGCCTATGATTGACACTATAACAGAAAATTGTTAACTGTACCAGAATTAGATTGAACAAAGAGTACCTAAACTTAACCAAGGGTGGGAAAATATTGTAGACAGATACTAAACTATGAAATGGATATATGATTTCTTATAAAATCAAACCTTGGGAGTAAATAAAGCCTTTATATAAACACATAAATGTGGGATTATATAAGATTAGCCATTTATTAGAATGTTCTGGTAATAAACAATGGCAACTCTGACTCAAACTGAGGTGAACAATGTAGGGTTTTTTCTTTTGTCTCATGTATTTAGAAGTCTAGAAATGATGCTATTTCCAAGAGTAGAATGACCAAAAGTAGTTTTTAAGGTCTATGTTTCTTTTCATCTCCCCACTGTGTATTGTGTTGGCTTCATGAGTCTGCCTCTCTTCATTTCATGAGGCGGGCTGCTTCTTTATTCACATTAATCAGGGAAAAGACTTGGTTTTGGCTCTCCCCCCAAAAGAAGATTCTCTCAAATTGGTATGCTGGAAGTCTCACGCCCACCACTGAATCAATCACTGCTTCCAGAATATTCTTTGTGGCTGTGCATAGGTCACATGTTCCATGTGGAGCAGGAATAGACACCTTCTCTGGAAACAGATGGATTACCAAGAGGGATTGTTGGGAAGGACAAGTGGGAATGCAACCTCGTACTTGGGGATGCAACTAAAAGTCATCTGACCAATCCATGAAGGCCTAGTGTCAGGGTTAGGAGTTTGGGGTGGTTCTCATTAATCAGCTTCCCCAGGGCTGACTTCTCCACTTTGGTCTGATTCATGTCAAAGATGAGTCTTAGATGCCACGTGATGGCCCAGTAGTGTATTCAGGTAATGCTTTTACAAGAGGGATAGCAGAAGCAGGCTGGTGGCATGAGCCATGTACAATCAGAGGTCAGATGACCAGCTGGCTGAAAAGCTCTCTCTACAGAGACCATTCTCAGAGAAGGAATTCTTCTCCTTTTCTTATGTCTGTGTTTAGTCTGACTCAGTTACATGGTGCTTCTCTCATAAAGGGAGTTGAAGTTACTCTTGTAAGGGTGAACTTTGTTTAACTGTTTATGAAAGTTGCTTCTGTGCAAGGTGGTCTTGCTTCCTGGAAATCTCTGGACTGGGGTCCGAAAGCCCCAGGTCAAGTTGCATCATACTGCTAAGTGACACATAGGGTCAGCTGACACAGACATGTGAACAGGCCATATGGCTATCATTACTCTTATAGCCACAATATGTCTATTAAAGGTTACTAAACTGAAGTAGTCTTTCTTTGCTTAATTGTTCAGGACTTCAACGGACCTTGCATAGGCATTACTGTTTGCTGTTATGGTAAGTTGACACTAGGCCTACGTGAAAATGTGTTGGTTGATTGTAATGTCCTCAACATATAGCTTGAACCACTTCATTTAATAATTATGTTATTTTTCTGTATGTGACATACTCTAGGACTTATGATTCCTTCAAAACACAAAATATAATCACTATAACATCTTTTTCTAGAATACACAATTTCAAACTTAAATAACCCAGAGAGGAAGAAAATTTCTACATATTCCAAGAAAGACGCTTTCTATAAGGTCTCTCTCTCCACATATATATATATATATACTGAAAAATTTTTTGTATATATTTCATACATAAGAAAACTAAGTCCAGAGAGGTGAAATTAATCATATAGCAATTTTCTATGTGGTCGAAGGGAAAGCCCATGTCCACATGATGGCTTATACAGTGAATGCCCTCTGTAGGACTCTGCAGTCAGATTCACAATGACTGAAAGCCAATTTAATATGAATTTGCAAGCATAAGGAGTAAATGGAGTAGGGTATTTAAGCTAAAATCAAGATTGCTTGAATTATAATAGATAAGGGATAATGGAAAAAGAAACCATTAATACCTGATACTTGGGAAAGATTTAAGGAGACATAAAAAAGTGGAGACACTCTTATTTGGGGAAATGGTCCCCAACTAGTCTGTAGGACTATCTCTAAGTCCCTATAGAAAGAAAAGAGATAGCTGCAAACAATGAAAGGGCCATTTGAATAAAGAATCTTGAGAGACTTAGGCCACAAGTGAAACAGTTTCAGAACCCTACTGACAAGTGAAATCAGGAGTGGGGGATGGTATTGTCTCCACTTCTACCTGGAATTCACCAGCATCATGCGGCGAATCTGCAAGCAGCCCTTCCAGGACAGCAGCAAGCGGAAGAAGCTTGGGCACAGCAAAGCAGTGTGGATGTGTTTCCCAGGTGATTTCTGGGCTGTGGGCTTCAGCCAAGACATCAGAAAAAAGATCAGACGATTCATGTGACACACTCCTGAGTACCCCCAGATATAACTGGTGTGAGTCTGATAGAAGTTCTTATATTTTATAGTCACAGAAATTGGGGCCACAAACAAGCCAGATTTGGTCATTATGTTAATACATTCTCACACAGGCTCAAAATGGGAATGGGAAGCCCAGGGATATTCATCCTCTCTCTCTGCCTCTCTGTCTCTGCCCCACTCCCCTCTCCATGTACATGAACACACAGACGCACACATACACATGTAAGTATATATGCTTTTCTATTGATTATACTCTTCAGACATGGATGAAATTCCTAATGCAGTGAAAATCTCAATATGAATGAAAACACCACTTCTATTTGCATGTACTGAGAAAAATGTGGTAAACATCAACACTTTATTAATTTCCAGTGATAATATATGCCTGTTAAGGGGCCTCTTTTTTAGGATTAAATCATTTCCTCCAGGTGACCTGATTTTGCTCTCCTATCACAAATGATTCACAAGGAAAATTAAAGATGCGAAAAAAGTTCTTTTTTATGATGTCTGCTTCATATGATAATGACATAGCATGACATATGAAGGGTTCAGTCCTACCAGTACCTCAAGTAACTATGTCTTGAATTATTAAGTAGTACACGAGAAAGCTGAGAGGCATTGTTTAATCTCCCCAAGAATCTGATATGTTTGAGAAGTGGTGCGTGCTCACACCCCTTATCCATACAAGAGCCTTTTTTACAATTTTACTCCCTCTATTTTGGCTCTGAAATCAGACTGGCCTATTGGCCATCATCCTTCAAACTCTGCCTCTAACCTGCAGGAACAGGTACTCAAAAGAAATAATGAAAGCTGACAAAAGACAAACTTTGCCTTAAAATCAGAGATCTCTTCCACATTTCTCTCTGGTTTTGCTGAAGCTTCAAACCCTGTGGTCCTCTGTACTCTGGCTCTCGTTTGCCTCTGAGCTCATCATGGGGCTGTCAGATCATCAAACACTGTGGATTCTTTCCACTGTTTATGAATGAACTTGGCTTTCCCTCTGTCTGGTTTGTCTCTAGACATCTGCCCAATTTTGCAACACTAGACTCCCATTCCCATCCTTGTCAAATGACCTCTCTCTCTTTCTGCTAAACCATCACCCAGGAAGAAGCAGGCTATTAATAAAAACCCATTCATAATTTTAAGTTAAACCAGCACTATGAATTTAATACTTAAAAAAATCAAAACATTAACTAATAACCTTAAGAAATAGTCAGATACACCTCCAGGTTCTAGCTCCCTTTTATTAACTACTAAGAATTACAACAACGGTTATCGTGGTTTTTTGAGTGTCTACATGTACCAGCAGAGTTTGGGCATTTCCCATACATAATCTTATGTAATCCTATCTTCCTATCCTATCCATTATGCTACATAGGTATACATAATTTTATTTTACATATGGCAAAAGTTCCATTTCTTTTTTCCTATGAATAATAAGGAAAGCAATCTGATACAATAAATTCACATAAACAGTCAGGTCTTTTAATTACTGAAGTAATCCCTGCTTATTCCTTCAAATAAATCCTTAAATGTTGTAATTCCACTATGGGGGGAGAAACTGGGAAATGCAAGAACTTTCTTCTTAAACTGCAACAGTGATGGCTACTGTGGTTAATTCTTAAGGTCAGCTGAAATATATAGATAGAAATAAAGACAGGTTTAGGGATTTCACCTCAGATCCATCTTATGGGAGAGGAAAGGGAGGAACCCTAGAAGATAACTGGGTGGTCCTGACCATGCTGGACTATCAGGCTCAGGACTGTTTCAGGATATGCATTCCAAAGGCTGCCTATGCGTCTCAAGGAGGTAGGAAAGGAGAGTTTATATATAGTTCAACTTCGTCCATTGCTTCAGAGGTTGGGGTTATTATTTTTCTTTCACTTTGTCTCTGAAGGTCCAACTGATACTATGGAGTTTCTCTTTGACTTACCATGTGGCAACGGGCCTTTCAAAGCATAAGGGATCCAATTTTACTTTAAGCCCTGCCAACCATGTATCTGAGGCTTAATCTTTCATAACACGTAGCACACCCTTCTGCAAACTCCAGCAGCATCTCTCGGCCCTTCAGCTTGATGTCTCTGAGAGTTCAGAGCACCCGGCACAGGCTTCAGCAAAGCTGAACATTCTTCCAATATTTTCTTTTCCTCCTAGAAAACTGAAAAAAAGATTTAATTTGTAGGAGTTACAATAACTCATGTAATTTATATAAATCTTATATGTCTTGATATGATAACTTACAGGTTTAGGATCAAGCATTTATCAGGCGTTATTGCACATTTATAAATTGCATCCATTCAGAGCTTGTTGTTTAGCTGGCATAGTCATTGCTGAGAGGCTTTACTTATTTATTTTAATGAAAAGAAATGATGGCCATAATGCCATGCTTATAACTGAAGGGAAGAAAACTAGACCAATATGTTGAGAGTGTAGCAGATGGAAAAAAAGTATGCTTCTAGCTCCAGGAAGAAAACTCACAGCAAAAGGTCACTCATAAAACACCTGTTGAGGTCTCCTCTCCATGGACAGATCAAGAGCCCAAAATATACCTGGACTTTCCTATTCTTAGGCACCAGATCTCTTTAGGAAATGCAGTTTCCAGTCTATAAGTTTAAGACCTAAATCCCCATAGACATATTTGGAAAAATGAGTGTGCTGAAGGCCAGTGCTTAATGTCCCTACTGTAAAGCTAGAGTCTACCTAGAATAGCTACTACCTACTGACCTCACAGACCCACAGTGAGCATTATCTGGGACTGTTCTAACCAGTGATGAAAAGTCACATCAGATCAAGATTATAGAGCAAAACTAGCCTGTAAACTATTTTAGTCTATGAATTTCTTGATGTGAATTACCCTTGAAATGTTCATTGCTTTCAATTTGAGTTGAAATCATTTCCAACCAGCCTGATAATCCATACTATAATCCATAGGCATTGCATATTTCCTTCCCGGGAGAAAGGTTTTCAGGTTGAGGAAGGTTTGGCAGGCTAAGAAGAAAGAGGTCAGATTGGCTGAAACAGCCAGGGATAAAACTGTCAAAACTTTTGTGAGGCAAGAAACAGACAATACTTAACTGGCACATGATTTGGAGGATGTGTAAGAAAAAAATTCTATCACATAAGATGGAATCCTTGGAGACAGCCTGTGTAATGCCATAAAATGGGAGCAATTATAGGAGACATATGTGCCCAGATGACCAGCAGTGACAAAGATGACTTTGTGATTGGCTGGGAAAATGGCTATTGAACAGCCTCAAGTCAAATGCAGTAACTGTCATTACAGACATGCCAATGCTACTTACACAAAGAAAAATTATGGCTTCCCCCTGTAAGATTTACCACTACTGAAACTTTCTTCTCATCACAATAACTTTAGAAAATAGTAGCTGCTATCCAATAATCATAGTCTGATATTCTGACAATGGCTATTTTCCAGGTATATGTGTGATCTCTACTGTAGAGGTACTCAATATTTATTGTATAGACAAATGTTTCCTTTACTATTCTTTCAAATAATTGGAAAATCTCATGCTTCAAAGGGTTACTTAGAAAACTTGCCCATAAGTAGCCTCCCTCATGTATGAAACTGAAAGGAAGACAAACAAAAATGACTCAACTTTTAAAAAGTTCTTTGTAGCAGAAAACTTTCTACACAAGCTCAAATCTTTGGAATCCACTGTCGAGGTATTAGTAAGATTATCCAGTATCCCAACATCTTATGACTCCAGTAGATTTATTAACATTTTTCACAGTCAAATAAATCTGCCTTGTGTTCAAGGAAGCCATTTAATGATTCTACACACTCTTCTTCATAAACCATGTAGCTCATTTTGTTAAAATTACAACTCATTTTTATAACTTCCACTATATACTCTGATTTCACATTTTTTTAAGAAGTCATATTTTTAGTTTAAAAATATTGAAATCATAGAAATTTTCTTCTTTTGTACTTAGAAACTATTGGAATAACTTGTAAACAATTAAAAATAATAGCAAATGCATGTATGTCTTACAAAATACATCATGTGAACACTCACTAAAGAATACTTATGTCTCTAAAGAGCATTATTCTTATCTATATGCACAATTATCTCCTTTGAACTCTCATAAAATATGTGACAGCCACAACAATGACAACATGTAGTGGTTATTGGAACTGGGCCATCAACTTCAGTATTCCAGTGGAAAGCTGTTTATATTTTATGGTTAAGTAGCAAAGAATAGCACACTGATTTTCAAGTGGCCTACTATGATGGTTAATTTTAGGTGTCAACTTGACTAGGTTAAGGGATACTCAGATAATACATAAGACATTATTTCTGAATGTGTGTGCGAGGCTGTTTCCAGAAGAGAATGGTATTTGAATCAGGGAACTGAGTAACAAAGATCAGACCTCACCAATGTGGGCATGAATCCTGTAAATTGTTGAGGGCTAGAATACAATGAAAAGGCAGAGGAAGGGTGAAATCTTTCTTTTGGAGGTGTGGGTATTCATCATCTCCTGTCCTCAGACATCAAAACTAGATTCTGGGGCCTTCAAACTCTAGGATTTATTTTATTTTATTTTTTTTTATTTTTTTTTCACATCTAGAACACTTTTATTTTTTTTTTTTTCTTCTTTATGTCAATTGTCTTTTTTTTTTTTATTAAATCATATCTGTGTACAATAATTCAGTCATGGGGTACAGTGTACGGGCTTCAGATACAATCAAAGATATTTTCATCAACCTGATTGTGATAACATTCAAGAGACTTTCTCATTACTTTGTGAGAACAATTTT
>CAUYRH010091319.1:0-34087 GCA_963574655.1 Perodicticus potto | reverse complement strand
TGGGACTACAGGCACCTGCCACAATGCCCGGCCATTTTTTGGTTGCAGCCGTCATTGTTGTTTGGCGGGCCTGGGCTGGATTCGAACCCGCCAGCTCAGGTGTATGTGGCTGGCGCCTTAGCCCGTTGAGCCACAGGCACCAAGACAAGAAGAATTTTCAAAGTAGGGTTGAAAGGACTAAGTGACAAACTATGGGTTTGAGGCGGTAGTGGAGAACAGTGGGATGTCAAGAAGGACTCTCAGGCTACTGGGTTGAGTAACTATAAGGTGCCTGAAGTGCCTGATACAGATGAGAGTGATCAGAGGAAAAGCAGGGGTGGTGAGAAAACGTCAAAGCCCCATTTTGGATATGTTCACTTGGAAATGCCTATGAGCTATCCAAGTGGTAGGAAGTAAATAGGATACATCTGAAGCTCAGGAGTGGTCTGAGGTAGAGATGTAAATTATGGAACTTGTCAGCATAACAATATTGCTTAAAGCCATGTGTATCAGTTAGCATTTGCTGTGTAACAAACTACTCTAAAACTTAGCGACATAAAACAACAATTACTTACTATTTCACAATTCTGTGTCTGGGCAATTTGGCCTGAGATTAGCTAGGTGGTTCATCCACTAATCTCTCCCAGGTGAGAACGATCTGGAATCAGCTCACTCACAAGTTTGCTAGGCTGTTTGTGAGAGCATCTCCATTCTCCATGTGGCCTCTCCAAGTAAGCCAACTTAGTCTCATTCATGAGGTGGCTTGAGTGTCCAAAGCACAGTGAACACCAATGCTCAGATGCTTTTCAAGTCTTTGTTTGCATCACTTTTCTTAATTACCTATTGACCAGAGAAAGCCCACATCCAAGAAGTGTAGAAAAGGATTCTACTTTTTGATAAGACAGGTGGCAGTTACATTCGGAAGGGCCCACAGGCAAGGGAGGGATTTGCAGCTGCTTTGCAAGCCACCACACTGTAGTACTGACAAA
Organism: Perodicticus potto; assembly: GCA_963574655.1. Lineage (NCBI taxonomy): Eukaryota > Metazoa > Chordata > Mammalia > Primates > Lorisidae > Perodicticus > Perodicticus potto. Next base: position 33,119 of record CAUYRH010091319.1, on the reverse strand, counting down.
CTTGCCCAGGGGAAGAGTGTTACCATGGAAGGGCAGAGCTTCCATTAACAGGAGATAGAGGAAGGGTGCCAAGTAGGGTGAGGAACAGTCAGCAGGACCAAGGAAATCCAGGAGAGGGGGCTGGTGCATATTGAGGAAAGAGACGGTTTCAAGAAGGAGAGAGTAATCAACAGTATGCAGGAGGTAAAAGTGGGGAGGATGGCAAACCCTGGGCATGACTGAGGGGGAGGATTGGTGAGGAGGAAGGCAGATCACAGGCAATGGGCTCCTGCCCTGAATCGAAGGCCCGAACTGCTTCCTAGCTCCCCTCAGCCACACCTTCCAGTCCTTCAGAGTCCTGGCACGGCTGAGGAGACAGAGACCGACAGTGCCTGTGGACAGGGCTTTGAGGCATGGTTTTTGGCCCCAACCAGTTACTTCCCACACATCCATGGAGCTCCTGCTGGGGCCCAGACACCAGGCCAGGCGCTGAGGGGTTAGTGGGCCAGGGGTAGGGCAGGGGACAGAGGGCTTGAGTCCTGGTAGGGGAGGAGAGGAGCTCAGAATTGAGTGTCTATTACTCCCCCACATCCAGGACGGGTCTTCTTTCTCTCATCCAGACAGCACCCGCTTCCCTCTGACATCCTTGCATCTCTGCTGCATCCTCCACAGTCCTCAACCCACAGACCACCAGCCTCAGCATGTTGTTTCCTGGCTTAAAATCACTCACTAGCTCCCTCCCGGCTAAGGATCAACTTTGCACACCTGGCATGACCTCCACAATCAGGTGTCAAACGATCTTTGCAGCCCCATTTCCTGCCACTGGCTTCCCAGGACACACTCTCAGTCCCAACTACACTATCCTGCAACATGCCAGGTGCCACAGACCACCAACGATTTTGGGGGGGTCTCCCTGCTGTGAGGAACATCTCAGAGACAACAGGCAGAACTCATCCTCCCTGCATGCTTGTCTAAAGGCAATGTTTACGTGCTGCTGCAGTGAGGGGTCTGTCTGTCCCATGGACTGAGCCCCTGAAGGCTGACACCCTGGCTGGCAAAAAGCAGTAGATCCCAAGGACGATGCCCAGAGCAATCTCCCTCCTGGCAGAGCCCACTCCCCAAGCAGGCCCCTCAACTCCTGCTAAGCCATACCACCTACTGTACTACGGGCCTTGCCATTCTTGTGGGGTTTACAGAGGCTGCTGCTTGCTTCCCTCTTCTTCCTCTTTCCCCCCGCCATGAGTTAAGAGTCCAGGGACATTGCCCCACAGTGGCAATCTCTTCGGCCTTACCTCTCATAGAAGAGCATGTTTCTTTAGCACAGCCCTTGTGAAGTTCTGATCAGGACAGCTCTTACTCCCAATTGTCCAGTCCAAAAAGAGTTTTGAACACAAGATGGCTTTCTTTTTTTGTCCTCTATCTGTTCCCAAAAAAGTTTATCAGTGGATGTCGGTCTTGTCCCTCACTGGCTGGTCAATCTTCACTGCCTGGCAACTGCCTGGTGAGCCTAGACTATTCCCAGATTGTTTTCATCAGTCCACACTTACTTAGACCTGTCACTGAGCTCTGGGCCTGGGCTGGCTGCTTTGGGATAATCAGTGGCTCAGAATGGAGAGCCTCCATTGTGTGGCTGGGAGATGGGCATATTAAATAGTAATTTTAACAATAATTTGAATGTACTGTTGAGTGTATTATTATTGCCTCCATTTTATAGGAGAGAAAACTGAGGTTGAAACATTTATTTGCTCATGAGGAGGAGATCTGCTCAAGGTCACCCTGTTAAGTGATCAGGTGAGTCAAGTCTATCTGAATCCCACGCGGAAAACTTCAATGACTTGCTATGCCGTTATGTGTCCCGAGGTCAGCTCACATTTCAATGTTTTAAATCCTAGTTTATTCGTGTGGTTGAGTAGCCATTTCTGAAATTCAGATGAATCCGAGTGACTCTGAAGATCGCAGAGTATATCACAGGTTTCCGAAGGGAGGGACTAGCAACTTAGATTTGTGGGAAAAAAAGAGAATTCTGAGGGTGCAAACAGATGGCAGGCAAGCTTCCTGCCCTGCAATAGGATGTGTGCTATGTGAAGAAGACACTGACCTTCAGTTTCCTCCCTTCGTTCATCTTTTTACTTCCTTGTTTGAAAAACATGCACCAAACGTCCTCTGCACAAGCGCTGCCAGGTACTTGGTGAGTAACCATCCACAATTGGCCGTGGACCCTGTACTCACGAAGCCCACATTCTAAGGCAGGAGGGAGCCTCATTCCACCTGGGAGGGTCTTAGTCACCCTCAGCCAAGCCAGACAAATGACGGTCAGCTCTCCCCTTACAGACTTCCGATGACAGAACATTTCCTCAGTGTTGCAGGAAATGGCTCATTGCTTTCTCTCCTCGGTTTCTTACAAAGGTAATTTCTGATAGTGAGTCAAAAATGTCCCTCCTTCCCCTGTAACTCACACCCACTTTTGCAGGGATGCATATTCTCTGGGAACCCACAGAACAGGTCTAATGCCTGTATCATGACATGGCTTTCTAATACTGGAGGGTGATTGGCAGGAGGAAGGAGGGCGATTGGTGAGTTCTCAGCTAATGTGTATAATGTTAGGGTGTTCCTTGTGCCCCCTGGGTGAAGGATTCAACTACCACTTGAACTTTACCTTAGGATTGAAAACCACCTAATCTAAACATTTGTACCCTCATATTACTTCGAAAAAAAAATACTCAAAAGAAAATTCATATGACTCTCTTTAAAGCTTCTCATATTCAAAAAACTTCAGAAACAACATTAAAATCAGTGGAAGCTCTCAGGGGAGGGCCTACTGTTTTTATTGCACCAAGAGAGCACATATTCTGCTTCTCCAACTCAGGAGTGCTGGTCCTAGAGCAGTTGAGGTCTTGCTCAACTGGACTCTCCCCAGCCTGCTTACTTTTGAGAAGTAGCTGCCATGAACTCAATGTTTGTGTCACCCCCAATTCATGTTGAAATCTGACCCCCAAGATAATGAAATTATGAGGTGGGGCTTTGGGGGTATGAGGCCTCAACCCTTGTGAATGAGATTCATGTCCTTATCTAAGAGGGCTAAGTATGGGCGGCGCCTGTGGCTAAGTGAGTAGGGCGCTGGCCCCATATACCCAGGGTAGCAGGTTCAAACTCTGCCATGGCCAAATTGCAACATCAAAGAGGGCCCAGTTAGCTTGTTTGTCACTTCTACCACATGAGGACACATAGATGATGGCATCTGTTAGGAACAGCCCTCACCAGACGTCAGATCTTCTGGAGTCATCATCTTGGATTTTCCCAGACTCCAGAACTGTGAGCAGCACTGTTCTGTTAGGGTATTTTGTTATAGCAGCCTGAATGGACTCAGATACCCACACAACACAGGAGCTGTGAGCACAGTCCGCTCAGCCTTCTGCTTCCCAAAATTGACAGTCTCCAAGTGTGTGATCCAATTTTTCTTGTCCAGCTCACCTTAAACCAATCCTTGAAGAATTAGAGGGTCATAAGGGGAAATGCAAAAATTTCTCAGGGGTCTGTGAGAAGAAAGACAGAATTGGAGACCTGTTGTTCAGAGCTCTCAGCCTGGGGGGTGGGAAAGGGGTTGCAAGGAAGCCCTTCCTTCCCTATTGGCCAGGATCTGGATCTGCTCCTGCTCCCGCAGGGGGAGCCAGACTTTGACCACTGCCTCTATCTCAGCACCCCAGTTCCACAGAATGTGGTTGTCCCTGCATTCCGGCCACCTGACAGCCACCTCTCAGCCCTGATGCTCAGAGTTCTCCTATCAATGAGCTAGTTAGAAGGCGATACTTGGTTGGTGTTTTCAGCCCTCAGTGGGGCATGGATCTTTGAACTACCTATGCCAGTGATTTTCACTGTGCACTGGTGATTTTTAGGTGAGCCTTGAAAGTTTTTAAAGATCATTAATTAAATTATTTTAGAAAGAAGTTGAAAGCATAATAAGTATATTCTTTCTTTTACTCTTTATTTTTTTTGATCAACGTAAATTAAGTGTGACATCGAAGTTTAACTATATCAAGTTTTATCAAGATAAAAACAGGTTGAAAAACATTGGGCTATGCAAACACAAGGCCCCAGCAAAACTTGGCCATGGTCTACCAAAGGCACTACAACAGAGGCCAAACCAGGCCAACCCTCAGGAGCCTTGAAACCACACTCTAACCTAGCTGTATAACCCAAAGGCCTTGTATACACCACTGTCGCCTCAGCCCTTGGATTTATTTGCCCTTAGGTTTATTTATATGTATTTTCTTGATCATCCTACTTTTCAAAATTCAAATTTAATATATCCTCATTGTGAAGAAGGCAAGCATTATAGAAATAAATAATGTGGAAAGTACTAATCTCTTGTCACCTTCTCTTCCTCCCCCACCAAGATGACAACCATTAATAATAGTTCTTTGCATATTAATCTAGAGCAGTGCTTCTCAATCTTCCTAAAGCTGCGACCCTTTAATACAGTTCCTCATGTTGTAGTGACCCCCAACCATAAAATTATTTTTGTTGCTACTTCATAACTGTAATTTTGCTACAGTTATGAATCATAACGTAAATATCCGATATGCGGGATGTGTTTTCATTGTTACAAAGGGGTTGCGACTCACAAGTTGAGAACCGCTGATCTAGAGCAATGTTTTTCAACCTTTTTTAATCTCATGGCTCACTTAAACCTATAGTTAAATCTCCACAGCACACTTAAATTATGCTGATCAAAAAAAAAAAAAAGAGTAAAAAAATACAGACGTGGTGGCTCATGCCTGGAATCTTAGCTCAGAGGTTCAAGACCAGTCTGAGCTAGAGTGAGACCTCATCCCTAAAAAAAAAGAAAATAGTTGGGCATCATGGTGGGTGTCTGTAGTCTCAGCTACTTGGGAGGCTGAGACAGAAGGATCACTGGAGCCCAACAGTTTGAGGTTGCTATGAGGTACAATGATGCCATGGCACTCTACCCAGGATGACAGAGTGATACTCTATCTCAAAAAAATAAAAATAAAAAGAGTAAAAGAAAGAATATACTTACTGTGCTTTGAATTTCTTTTGAAAATAATTTAATTAATGATCTTTACAAATTTTCACAGCATATCTAAGATCCTGTCATGGTATACCAGTGCGCTGTGGCACACAGATTGAAACTCACTGATCTGGATCTTGTTTCTATTTGTATACAGTCAAAAAAGGATTTTATTACATTTAATATTTTGCAATGTAATTTTTCCACTTAATATACATTTGGAGCCATTCGGTGCCATTTTAATCTATATACTAAACCACCTCCATTTTCGATTCCTATAGATGGATTTTGGATCATCAAACTTTCTTTTGTGCTATTACAAACAATGGGCATCCTCGCATCTCTGCTGTTCCAGTTCCCTTCTGTTACTAGCATGCCCCGAGAAGCAGGTGCGTGCCCAAGCCTCCAGGCCTGCATGTGCATGCTTCTGTAGGATAGAGTTTTTAAAGTAAAAGCTGAGTTAAAGAGTAGGTACTTCTTTAGTTTTGAAAAATATTGCCAAATTGGACTCTAAAAAGGCTGTGCCAATTTTCACTCCTACTGGCAGTGTGTGAATTACACACTTGTGCTTTAATGTTGCCCTTGGCTTTTACTGAAGGATGTTTGAAGACACAGCCACAGAGACTCTGTTCTTGCACTTGCTGTGGGATTTATGCTCAGCACAGCACGGTGGACATCACTCAGCACTTGCCCTGAAGTCCCACTTGAGGCTGCACATGAACAGTGAGATGAACTAAGGAAACTTTCTGAGAAGCTCTAAGAGGCAGGCAGAAGCAGGGGAGCGCTGGGCAGATAGATAGATAGCCAGGGAGGTCCCTGTGAGAAATGTCCACTGTTTTATCAAAGGACATATCATTTTTTCTTAGCAGATGTTCCACGTTCCTCCTCATGCACACACATGCACGCACACACCCAGACATATGCACAATCACACTTCCCAGTTTTTTGTGTCCTGGAATCCATCAGCTGTCCAGATGAAAGGCTAACTGAAGATTCCATTACACCTCTCCTTGGCCCTGCAGGTGGACAAGCAGTCCATGAGCTCCCAGAACAGTGCAATTTTCTGGTCCTGGAAAGAAATAGTATTTCAGTTGGCTAGATCTCAGCTGCTTTGGGAATCATCTTGGCTCTAAAATCCATTACTGCTTTGTCTACTCAGCCGACCCCTCTTTGTAAGCTGTAGGACTGCTGTGGGCAGAATGGGTATTTGATCGATGTAACTAGAAATGATTAGAATAAGAAGCAAAGTATGTATAAGCCCAGACTGGACCTCTGGCTATATGCCTGGATTAGTCACTGCAAGACAAGGTGGTCCTAAAAATAATAACGTATAATCAATAATAGTTAACATTTATTCAATGCCTCCCATATGTGGTTACCATATGTGCTCACCATTCCAAATGCTTTATATGTATATATAAAATGTTATTTAATTCTCTCATAAATCTTATGAGGTATGAATTATTATTTTCTGAGTCTAACCTGAGTTGGCCATGCAGCCTGATCCCTGAGCTTAGTTCACTCTGCTAAGCTCTTTTATTTTTGTAGTGCAGCTCTTATTTTACAGAGCATTCCGAATATATCATCTCATTTGATGTTCAAACAAAACAATGCTGGGAGGCAGGGAGGACAGATATTAATGTACTCATTTGACTGCTGGGGAAACTAACGCCTGGAGGTGTGCCTTGCCTCAAGCCCCATCCCCAGGGGAGTGGCGAGCGGAGTGATGAAGCAAGACCCTTGACTTTGGGGCCCTTCACATGACTCCACTGTTGAGTGTCTGCCATAGGTGTGTATCCTTAGGTCTCCAGTATGCCCTCCAAGCACAGTTTTCTCAGGGCTTAAAGCTCTGGGCACTGGGCCATCACAAGTGGCTCCCAGTTGGGTGACAGGACTGCAGACAGGCTTCATCCCTGCCTGCAGGTTGGTATTCCTTGAGCAATTATTTTCGGAAAGCTAGATATCTTGGTTGGCTAGAAGGCCTGGCTCTCATCCACTGCCCAGGAATTGAACTGCTCATTGGCCCATGGGTTTATGAGAGTTAGCTGCTTTTTCTCATTACCACTTTCAATTAACTCATTGTTCTGAGCCCGAAGTTAACAGCCTCCCCTTGGGATTCATTTACATTAAGGTTGGGGCCCTCAGTTTCTTTTTTCTTGTTTTTTTTTTTTCCTTTCCTTTTTTGAAAGAAAAAATTCAGGATCTGTGAAGTGAACAATTAGAAACATCAGGGCTAGAGCCTCTGGTTTGGGGCCTGGGGCATTAGGGGTATATACTTCTCATGGTGACCCTGCCAGGATGAGGTGCCCTCGCCACCACTGAGCATATCCTTCCAGGCTCAGATCAGTCTTTCTTCTTGTAGGCAGCTGAAGCTGTAGGACAAAGATTCTGGTAGATGATGAGGCAAGGTGCTGAAGAGGGCACAATTCTATTCTGCTGAGACCCACTGCCCAAGGGATGCACATGTAGTCTTTTTTTGCAGAAGAAGAAACTTAGAAAAAACTAAGGTTTATTAAACATCTACTCCATGCCAAGTGTGATAGCCCTCATTTCACATAATCCCAGGGGAACTACATCAGGTAAGAATAAGTATCTCCATTTTATAAGTGAGGAAACTGAGGCACAAAGAGGGTCAGTGACCTGGTCAAAGTCGAATAGAACAGAAGACGGCAGGTTGCCTGTCTCCCAGGATGGTTGAAACTTCAAGTGGGTTTTATCAAAGGGCTTTGTAAACTATAAAACATGATATAAAGTATAATTTAATTCTTAAAATCTAGAAAACACCCATACATTTATAATTTCAACCACCCAAGTTCTGCGATTCTCAAAGAAGAGAGGGACACCCAGAAGGGAGAGGGGGAAGAAACGCTGCCTGACAGCTAGTAAAACACTTTTTCCCATACTTACCTCAATGCATCCTCTAAGTCTTCACAAAAGTCTTCCAAATGTGGAGGCAGAGAGTGATACGTGAAACAAAAGGGCTTGTTCTTCTGCAAACAGCAGCCTGGTGTATGACTAAAGTCAGACCCTAACATTAGTGCTGGAACGCTTTCAAGCAGGAAATGAGAGGGTGATGTGGGCCGGGACCAAAGCTCTGCGGCACCCTTATGCCCTGCAGCCTCTCCAGCCTCTGTTTACAGATCATTTAATAATTTAGTGGCAGGAGAACCCCAAAGCAAAGTGCTCTAACCATCACTTGTGGAGACCAACAAGACATGACCATGAAGCATGCCTGAAACCATGCTAAAGGCACATTTGCATATCTTGGCTTGGGATTCTCATTTTACTGGGCTGGAACCTGATACTTCTTTCAAACATCCAGTGAGATTTGTATGTATCACTCTCCATGCTTCACAGATGAGAGACGTGGAGGTTCATGGTGAAAACGCTCCACAATGTGCTGCTGAATACACTGCTAGTTTAGCTGCCTCTTTCCCATCTCCAGATCCAGAGATCCACCATGCTCCCGGTGGCCTTTGGCTCACTGCACCCTCCCTCGTGGCCTCCTTGCCTCCCTCCCCATCTTGAATACAAGTCCTCCTATTAATTTTTCTCTCCCAGCACTCTTCTTTTCTCCTAGACACGTATGAAGAGACATCATTTTGTCTTCAGATGCGTTTGTGTATTGACAGTCCTCCCCTTCCTGAAGTCAAGTTCATACCTGTTTGGTTCCCTGCTGTGTCCCCAGCACCAGGCACAGTGCTTCATACATATTTGTGAAATGGGAAAAGGGAGAGAAGGAAAAAGGCCAGTGCATTACTTTGGTTTAAAAGTTTAAACATGAAATAAAAATTATTTTCCCTGACACTCCATTATGAAATTGCTCAAACATTAGAAAGTCACAAAAATGGTGTGGTATTGACTTAATGATCGTTAACGTAAAGTAAGTAACTTGAAGTTTGTTTCAAGAAAAACTGAATTTAAATTTCGGTTGGTTGATTGATTATGATACAAATATTCACTGGATCAGGGCTCGCCACCAAATGCTTCAGGGGTCCTCAGTGTTAAAGAATTAGTTCGTCACCACATGGCTCAGAAACAGCACCTAGGACAGAAAGGAACAGGTGCCCGGCCTTCTTTACAACTGGTGGTGACACGAGGTGCTGATGGGACAAGTCTGGGCCTGTAGGCCTAATAAGGCTCCACAATGTGACTTAACTTCTTTTTTCTGGGCTGTTTCTTCTTTGGTGAAATGGGGGTTACTATTCCAGATCTGCCCACCTCATCCCTCCCTAACATGGGATGGTGGGAATCAGATATAGGACACTGTATAAAAGTATAAAGCACAAACAACTGGTAAAATGTAAACGATTATGGCTGTAAGACATGCACAAAGCTCCGGTGTCTGGTGTTTTTCCTTCTTGCTAATTTGCACTGTTAATGAAAAATTCCAAGTTAACTCCCAACTTCTGTTATCAGGCAGGAAGGACTTTGGATCCCAGTCTTGTGTCTCCTCCTGAAGATGTGGGTTTGAGCTAAGGACAAACCTGTAAGGGCCTCTCAGATACTGCTCACTCCCCGGAAGCCAGATTGCTTTGAATGTTTTGCCAAATGTCCTTCCCACTCTTAACTAGAGATTTGAGCCAAAAGGATACAGAATGGTGGTCTTTGCCTGCCCCTCCTCCCTGCAGGCTGCGGGATTCCTGTCTCACCCTCCTACTCCCTTTCTTCTCCTCCCTCCCAAACCCAAACTGGAAGGGGACCTTTTGCCCTGAATTTTAACAGGAAACATAACCAGCAACCAGATGTCTGACTTTTTCACCCCATTGGCAAGGATTAGCCATCTTCCTTGTAAACTTCCGGCCTTTCCTCTCCATTTTAGATCTTTCAGCTTCTTCATGCTCCATCTCCTTTAGCTCAGATGCATAAAAACCTTCCAGAGGAGAAACAAAAGGTGGCCTGTAAAAGGCTGCAAACGTGCGGAGTATTTATATACCCTACCCACAGAGTGGATGGTTGGTGGATGTCGGAGGGGGTAGGGGAGACAGAGGAAGCAGTTCAGCTCTTAGATTCATTTGGTACATCTTGGAATTTAGATTCGATGAAGAATAGGTGGCTTTGATCAAAGACAAAGATAATTAAATACCTTCACATCTTAACACACCAAGGACAACAAACACAGATTCTGTTACCATCAAAGTATTTAAGTGTGAAAAAATAATCAGTAAGACAGCTTCTCGGCTTCGGGAATAATGAGATACCTGGATCTCCTTTGACATGGCAGGGGGACTTGGAATGGGGCGAGACCTCAGAGAGAGCTCATCCAGTTCCTTCACTTTCCAGGTGGAGAAACTGAGGCCCTGCCTGAGTGGGAGGGACTTGCCCCAGGTCTCTTGCTTGATAGCAGAGTAGGGTGTCCCAGCACGAGGGCTCTTCTTCTATCTTCCCTGAGATGTTTCTGGAAAAGAAAGGTGGCATCACGGGATGGAATGTGCCTGCCTACTCTCTGCACCTGTCCCACTCTTGCCATGGTTGGCTGGGTCCTTCTCAGGAGGCCACTCTGATCTAAGGCTCCCAGCCATGAGGCAGCAGTAGTGATGGGCTTTGCTCTCCTGTGTCCATCAGCCATCTAATAAACACCCTGAAGTGGAAGAAGCAGAAGGCTTTTTTTTTTTTTTTTAAGATAAGAGGAAACATACCCACAAACAACTCAGGTTTTCAAGTCTACACTCTTGAACTGTCTACAGATACTAAGGAGAATGGTTTTCAAAGAGATGCATGAAAAGCAGATGGGTCATCGTAGGAAGCCTTGAAAATGATGTTTTAAGGAATTATCATTCAATTTGGACCAAGTCCTGTACCCCTTACTCCCCACTTTCCCCATGTGCCTGCATCATTACTGGTGTAACCCCCATTCCACCAGCCCTAGGTTCGTCTATTATTCGTCCTAGCCTTCACAATACTTACCTGAGAGCAACATCAGATTTAAAGTCACGAACATGTTTTCTTAATCGCCTCTTTTCCCACTTCTAGACTGTAAACCTGAGGAGACTTGTCTGTCTTGTCCTGTTCACTGTTGTATGCACAGCACCTAGAAATATGCCTGGTTCTTGGCAAGCCGTCAGTAACTATGGGTTTAATGAATTAATTAGTGAATCTTATTTTACGGATGCGGCAACTGAGTCTTAGCAAGGTTCAGTGACTTCTCCAAGTTCTTACTGGTATTAAATCTTAGGCCCATGCCTAGAAATCACATCTTCAGATTTCTGGGATACTACTCCACTTTCTGTAGTATCACCAGAGGCTTAGAAATAGATTATCATATATCAGAAATGTCTGTAATGGCTTTCCCAATAGGGGAAATGTAATGGCTTTCCCACCCTTAGAGGCAACTCAATTTTTGGTTTCCCAAACAAAGGATATTAGAAACTGTTACGAATGTGGGAAGGAAAAGCTGCTGCAGGCTGATGTCAAGAGAGCGGCGGGAAAGCAAAGAAGCAGGCCCAGGGCACATGGAGATTAGCTGGCTGGGCCTTGTTGTACAAGGTGGGCTGTCCCATGCATCATCACCATTCTAGATGAGCGGCTCCCTGCAGCATAGTGCTGGACAGGGCTTTCAGGAAGATTCAATCAGGAAAGACATTCCATAGCTAAGGGTGGTTACCTGGAGGAGAAGCGCAGCCTGGGCAGACTTTCAGCCTTGACTACATAGACTTGGGGGTATTGTTTCTGTTTGTACAGTGAAGTATGTTAAGCGTGGAAAAAGCCTGACAAAAACAAAAGTATTCATTATAGTCAGTATGTTCTTTATAATGAGCCTGGAAAATAAGCACTTCAGCTTAGAATGTTTCTATGAAAAATAATTCAGGCATAAAGAAAAATAATTACGATACAAAGATAAGGATCATTTTCACTGACAGATCAAGTTGCCTCTATGAAATATTAATGTTCAATGTCTATTAAAAGTGTTATGACATGCCAGGCTCTGGGCTAAGTACTTTTCTTATTTATCTTATGCTCCTCTCATGACAACCATATAAAATAGTCTCTTTTATTATCTCAATTTTATGGGAGAATTGTGCTCAATAATGTTCAAATAACTTGCTCACAGGCACACAGGAAAGCTACAGAGTTTAAACTGTAATGGGGTTAAAACTTTTTTTGAATATTTATCAACCATTTGAATCTTTCATTGTTTTATTTATACTTTTTGCTTAAGTTTCTTATTGGGAAGTGCATTTTTTAAACATATTTAAAAATATACCATCGTGCTGTGTTTTCTAGGCCAGTCTCAAACTCCTGAGCTCAAGGGATACTCCTTCCTCAACCTCTTGAATAGCTAGGTTTTCATATTTATTTATTTATTTATTTATTTATATTATTATTATTATTATTATTATTATTATTATTTTGGAGACAGAGCCTCAAGCTGTTGCCTTGGGTAGAATGCTGTGGCTTCTACCCAGCAACCTCCAACTCCTGGGCTTAAGTGAGTCTCTTGCCTCAATCTCCCATGTAGCTGGAACTACAGGCACCTGCCACAATGCCCACTATTTTTTTTTTTTTTTTTTTTTTGGTTGTAGTTGTCATTGTTGTTTGCCAGGCCCAGGCTGGATTCGAACCTGCCACCTCTGGTGCATGTGGCTGGCGCCTTAGCCGCTTGAGCTCAAGGTGCCAAGCCTTCATATTTATTTTTTAAAAGCTCTTTATTTATTGATCATATTAATCCTCTATCATATTAATCATAGATTTTTTTCCAAATTTGCAATTTACTTTATGAATGCTCTTGAAATTAAAATATATATATACCCAAGTCTCTCTCTATATATATAAAATATATATTTACCTATATATGTGTATTTATAGATATAATTTGCTGTTGTTGATGTTATTTATCTCCTTAGAGAGTTCTTGCCCCTCTGACCTAAGACAAGCACTTACCTATATTTTATTCTTCCTTTTTTATGGTTTTGGTTGAGTCATATACTCATAAACTCTTTTTAAATCTCTGCAATGTTTCACTCAATTATGCTTTATTGGCTCTATACCCACAAATTTGGTTCTTATTTAGGGTACCCTATATCTCTTGGAATTTGTTTCCATTACTTACCCTCCAAGTAGACCATTTACTTTCTCATAATCTTTATTGGTTTTCCCATTTCCTCTGCATTTTGTAAAGATGGCTAATGTTTATCCTCCATGTCAATGATTTAATTTTCTTGGCATGTTCTGGTTTCTTATTGCCTTCAATTTGATCACTAATACATACGTTTCCTTGCCCTTCTTATAAGACTTTTCATCTCCTCCAGTTTTCTCCCCATAGTTTTCTGCTTCTGTTTCACAGAAGCGGTATATTGAAAATGCTAAACAGTTTTCTAAAATTTTCTTCTGGGTTTTGCCCTAAGTCATTTTCATTGTTATGCTCTTCTTCTGAATTTACATTTTTTGTGTTCCTATGGTCCTCACTAGAGTTTTAGTTGCCTTTTGTCAGGTTTCCCCTTCCCTACCTGACTCTGCATAAGAGGGAACCCCAGGGACAGAGGATAGCATGGTTTTCTCACCTTAATCTTCAAAAATTCAGCAGCAGAGCACGTGGCTGGAGTGGCTCATGACCCAGTCTCCAATGTCCATTTTGAGTAACTGTCCTGGTTGTCAGTAAAACACTTTTTTCAGAAAAAAAAAACTTAGGACTTCAACATAAATATCTATCAAATAATGGAAGCTTGAGGTAAGTGAGGGACAGTGTGGCCCAGAATCTCCCCTACCACGCCTCTCTGGCTCTGAGCTGCATTTTCTCCCACTTCCTGTTTCCTGTGTCTAACAGGTTGAAATGGTGGAATACATGAGCATTGCAGACTCTCAGCAGGTGCTGCCAGGGAAGTTTCTGTTCTTGCCTTAAAGAATTTACTTTGGAACTTTAGCTTTATCTCTCTTGCCCACCTGCAATCTTCCTGCCCTCCTCTTTTCTGCAACTTGCACCCTCTGAGTAGATGTCTAAACATGTGGTGTTGGCCTGGAGTAGGAAATGACAGTTTTCAGAGCATCTCAAAGGGAGCCCCTGTGTTCTTAAATGCTTGCCTTATTTCATGGCTATTGAAGAAGCCTCTGGAGGCCTAAAAACTGGATACTGCTCAAGATTCTGCCTTCTTTCAAGGAAGCAGGGTGCCCTGTTTCATGGGTGAAACATGGCTGGCAGCATTTTTTCCTTAGCCCTGCTCTATTTGCCCTGTATTTGGTGGAAATTCTCCCTGAATTCAACAGGGAGAATTCAAGTCAGTTTAATTCCCAATTTGCCAGGCATTCTGAGTCCTGGGCATTTTCTAAACCTTCATAAATATTTTGATGGAAAATTGGGGACAGGAGTTTATATGAGGCAGCTTGCTCATATTTAAAACTCCAAGTGCCAAGGATCATTTCATGACTCAGCAGAGATCATGGGACCATAGGCACTGCTCCTGGCTCATCCACAGAAGTGGTCTTTCTAATTATCTTCACATTTTTTACATTATTTTTAGTTTATAAGATATTCAATATATCATTGCAATATATATTGGAACTAGATGTGCAGTCATTTTTACCAGTGGATGTAGTTGTGATCAAAACAGCCTGGAAAAAAACATAGTGTGAAGACCATAGGTTTGCCTGAGGCTCTGGCACCTCTGACCCAGAAGGTGTAAGCGTCACCTGCCCCTTCCCCTCCTTCATGGTTTCCTCTGGGCCCAGGGCCCTTAGCCAGAGGCAGGAGGCCACCCGGGCAGTATCTCTCCTGCCCTAGACTGGCCAGCCTGGCTCCTTTTCCATCCAGGGCTCAGACACAGGTGGTAGGGACCCCTTTCTTTCTATCTTGCTAGAGCCCTGACCTTGCTTTAGAATATTTTGTTCTGTTCTAAAGCCTAATACAGTCAGCATTTAGCTAATGAGCACCATACTATTGGGAATGTAAAAGACCCCATTGTTTCCCCCCTTTATGGAGGAAAGTGGCTTCCTGTGGTAAATTAATTTGCAGAAGAAGTCAGAATAACCATTAGCTTTACAATGAACAGCCCCTTATGACGGTCATGCCCAGGGTGGGGCTCAGGAAAATATTACAGGATCTGTTTTTCTTCAACTTAAGCCTTTATGAAGAAAGACATTTCTTAAATCTTTTATCAAGGTATTCAAGCTAGAAACTCAGAATGGTTCTAAAATGCTCCCCTACTTTCTTCCTAGTGTTCTTGAACTATCTTTGGAAGACATAAAATTGTTAGGGCACTGGAAAAAAGAAAACAGATCAGGGTGTTGAACTATGGCCCCTCCCAGCCCTGGTAGAGCAGATAGTTCAAAGGAACCCATGAAGTGCCTGGCATGGCAGTGTGTAACAAAGTGGCAAAGCTTCCAGAAGACAGCAAGTCACAGAAGGGAGCTCTGTCAGAGAGGAGAATGTGTGTGAAGTGTTTGTTATGAACTACCATGCTTTTTATATCATAAAGTCATTCATCCTTAGGGTAAAAATTCAAACACTACAAAAGAGAATAAAGGCGATCCAGATTCTATTTAGTCAGAAAACTATATATACGTTTGTACCTACACACACAAAAATATACATAGAAATATATAATTTTATCTTCAAATTAGTCTTTTATAAACAAATGATGAAAAATGCTTTTATAAGGTATTCAAACTATAGGGTGTCCCAAAAGTCACCCCTAAAATCACCATATGTAGGAAAAATGGGAAATGGTAGCTAAATGTACCTCTATTTACAAAATAGTCATTACAAAATTTTACGAAGATGTGGTCACCACATAGAGGATATTTTGTAAAGATTTCATAAAATCAAAGCAACATAGTATGACATTTTGTGTTATCTTTGCACATAAATATGAGTCCTTTCTTAAGATAAACAGCTAGGAATGAAAAGACAGATCCAAGGGCCTATCCAGGGTGGAATTTCCAGGTAAAGCACTAATACTTCAACAACTCTAAGCAGAAAGTGGGAAAAGGGTTAGGATCTCCTCGTCCTTTCATTACAGGGGCTCTTGACCACTTAGCAGGGTATTAGTTTGGTTAACTCCAAGGGTAAAGTCTAAGGCAAGTAAGTATTCAGGTGCAAGTAGCTTAGTGGTAGGTGATCTCTGGAAATACAAACAGGAGTGCAGAAGTGAAACAGGCATGAAAGAATGTATTGGCTCGGCACCCATAGCACAGTGATTACGGCGCCAGCCACATACACCGAGGCTGGTGGGTTCGAACCTGGCTCGGGCCAGCTAAACAACAATGACAACTGTAACAAAAAGTAGCCGGGCACTGTGGTGGGTGCCTGTAGTACTTGGGAGGCTGAGGTAAGAGGATCACTTAAGCCCAAGAGTTTGAGGTTGTGAGTTGTAGCGCCACTGCACTCTACTGAGGGCGACATAGTGAGACTCTGTCTCATTAAAAAAGAAAGAAAGAAATAGAAAGAAAGGGTGTGTTATAAACCATCTCTTGCTGTAGGCAGCTGGGACTCAAACTTGTGGGAAACTCTGGGCAACAGTGTAGGACATACCCCAGAGTTACCCCAACTGTGGCACACGGAAGCTGGGGTATTTAGCCATTATAGCCACGTCCTGTTGTCGGCTGAGAATGAATCAAGCACACTAAGTATCTGGCTCTTCCAACTTGTCCTGGGGCAAGGTCAAGTGTATTCCCGCAGCTGGCAGGGTGGGGTGCCAGGTGGGGAGGAGGGCTGAGAGGATGGGCAGGGCCATGACAGTATCTGCCTCATCGTCTCTCAGGAGGCATCGCAGTCCCCAAGCAGGACTGAAGACTGCCTACTTAGGAGAAGAAATCTACTGATGTTGCCCAGATGGACACATGCTGCCCGGAATATACAGCCTTTTCTTTGGGGAGACACTTTTTATTCTGTGGTCCTTGAGGGAGACTGAGCCCCCTTGCCACTGGGAAAGCCCAAATGGGGAATGTTTCTGCTCTGTCTACTGCACATGAAAACAGGCAGCAACTACTTCTGGTGGCAGCAGCCAAGTTCAAAGCGTGGCAGCAGCCTAGTGAGTAGGCTGCAACAGCAGAACTGACAATGTTGTTGGAACCAGACTGTTCCTGGAATCTCATCCCCTGCCTTCCCACTTCCATTACTTCCTACCCATTTTCCAAGCCTGCTTCTTTAATCTTGCCATCAATTCTTGGTGCTCCCCAATAGCTACTAAATAAACTAACAGAGAAAGTTTATGTTGTTTGCAATAAAGCCACCTGACAATTACACTGACTCATTTCTCCTCTCCTCACAGCATCTTCTTACAGAAACATCCATGCAGACATGTAAAGAGGCATGACATTTCATCAGAACCTTAGACCAGGCAATGATTCTAGACATCAGGAGGCTTCTCCATCAATAACAGCCTGGATACAGTCCAAAGGCTGTAATTGCTGGGGCTACAGGGAGAAAAAGAGAGCGGGAGAGAATGGGAGGTTTCTAACTACCGCCAGCGGAGTCTGCTACCTGCTAGATGACTCTGCAGTGAAGACAGGAGCTGCCCCATTATGTCTTCCGAGTGTGTTCCGGGCACTTGCGCAAAAGAAAATGTGTGCCCTACCAAAGAACAAAAATCAAGCTTGTGTCAGACTTTTCCTTAACATTTCTAAATAGCAGAAGACAATTTAACAAAATTATCAATGTCTCCAGGAAATAAAGCTCCCAAACTATTTTAAGGAGCAAAGTCAAATCCCTACCAGGCAATCATGAGCCTACGGAAGCAGTTCTAGCAGAAAAAGGATGAGAGGTCTCTCAAGGGGAATGTTTTCTAGAAGTTACACCTGAAGACGAAATAATTAAAAAGAAATTAAATAAGAACCAGAAAAGGAGAACAATTACTGATGAAGATGGAATTTGTGTTCTGGAAAATCAAATCAAAGAAGCATCTTTTTCTTGTGTGCACACACTAAAAAGGCAAAAAAAAAAAAAAAGAGCAAACAAATAAATGCAAATAATGCGTACAAGATAAGAATCATAAAAAGTATCTCTGGGAGGTCTGATTTGCAAATAACAGGAGGTTCTTAAAGCAAAAAGCACAAAAGGGGAAAAATAATTACAGTAATAATTCAAGGAAACTCTAAGCTGCAGAAAATTTCCATTTTTAGAACTAAAGGGCTACGCATCGAATCAAATGTCAAGGTTACACACATAAAAAGAACCTCAAACCATTCGTATTCTGGTGAAGTTTCTAAAATCCAAGATTAAAGAGAAAGTTCCATATATCTTAGACACAGACAAAACTTACTTACAAAGGAAAATTAATCAGATTGGCATGAAACTTCTCATCTGCAATAGTGGAACTAGAAGATAATGAAACAAGATACTAAATTTTGAAAGAAAAGGACTACAAGAGTCACATGTACAGACAAGTTATCGTTCACGTATAAAGAATTTTTTTTTCTGGCTGTGCCAGAACTTAGAAAGTACACTAGTGTTTTCTGGGAGAAATTACTAAGTATTCTCTGCAGGTTAAATTTAAATTAGAAAATGAAGATTGCAAGCTAAAGTAAGAAAAGGCGTATAAAAAATGTCTGGGAACATGCACATTGTAATATTTGTGTTTAAATCTAAAACCAGTGATGATAATGTGACTGGGGATAGTGATATCAGTATTAAAAAGAAGGTAGCAGGCAGGGCATGGCAGCTCACAGCTGTAATCCTCCCACTCTGGAATGGCGAGGCAGGAAGATCCCTGGAGCTCAGGGGTTCCAAACCAGCCTGAGCAAGAGTGAAACCCTATCTCTACTAAAAATAGAAAAAATTAGCTGGGCGTGATGGCAGGCACCTGTAGTCCCAGGTATTCAGGAGGCTGGGGCAGAAGAATCATTTGAACCCAAGAGTTTGAGGTTGCTGTGAGCGAGGCTGCGACCATGGTACTCTAGCCTGGTCAACAGAGTAAGACTGTCTAAAAAGAAAACAGAAAAAAAAAAAAAGAAAGAAGGTAGTGAGTAAACACTTTTAAACGAGGTTTACATAGAAGACTGCCAACAAAAGTTTCATTGGAGTCGTCAATGATTAGAATATAGGTTTTATGTTTCTTTGGAAAAGTTAAGTATTAATACTATTGTGATTAAATTCTCCTACCAAAGGACTACATTTAAAAAATAAAGGAACAAATCAATAAGACACATGTATGTTTGTGTGTATGTATGTGTGTATAATTGATAGGATATATAGCAAAATAGTAACAATAAGTGGTAGAATTATGAGTAACTTATTATTTATGAAAATAACAGAACAATAAAATTCTACATGTGGAGGCAAGAACAAATTTTGCGTCCCTTGATACTAAGAGGTCTATTTTGGGCTGTTAGTATCTCTTTGGCGAGTGTCTCCTCTCACATTTCAGAATCCTGGAATTCAAGTCCAATCCACTTGGCTTGGGTGGGACTGACCCAGCGCCATTGGACTGTTCTGTCCTGGCAGTTGGTTCAGGTGCGGGTATGTGATCCAAGTCAAACACTCAGAATTCAGATAACAATCTAACTCTTTTATCTGAAGTAGTGTGAGGTCATCTTTGCCTGTCCTGGAAAAAAACCATGTCAGAGTAAATCAGCAAGGAGAGAGAATGGAAGAGAGAGGAACACAGGGAGAAAGACCAAAACAGCTGCTAACAAGCTGAACCTCTCTGCCCGGCTAATTCACGCCATGGACTCCTCAGTTGTCTGAGCCAGTACATTTTTTTTTTTCACTTTAGCTGGTGAGTTAGTTTCTGTCACTGTTAACTGACTTCTAACAAAGACTCCTGTCCTAGAAATTCTGCCCCACTCTATCTCCCACCTCATCCATTCTCACTTTTGTCCCTGCTCACTAAACTCCAGACACAATAGTTTCCTTTCATAACCTCAACAATGACACACTCTTATCTCACCTCAGGGCCTTCACCCATACTGTTTCTGTGCCCAGAACTTTCTTTCTTCTGAGATTCCCTCCTTCTTCCACTTGGCTGACTCTTCATGTGTTTGCTTGACTATTACTTGTAATATACCTTCCTCCTGCTTTCTTGACATTCCAGTCTAAGATCTGACATCCACTTTCATTTCACTCTTTAATTTCATGGCACTAAACACAGAATGTAATTATACAGTAAGGTGTATTTTTGTAATCATGTGTCTAATATTCCTTTCATTTCCTAGACTGTAAATCCCATGAAGGCAGGGGGAGGGTCTGCCATTCCATGGCCCTATCCCCCACATCTAGCCCAGTCCCTGATGACATGTGGTTGATGGTTTCTAGATAGTCGTGGAATGGATGAATGCATGTTCGTGACCAGTCATTAATACTTTGGACAGTTCCTGGAACACAGTCAGCAGGAGGCCTGCTTTCAGGAACAAGGCATCTTTTATGAGGCTTGCCAAGGAGACACTGCAGAGATTAATGGCCTTTACATTGACTTCAGGACAATAAAAAAAGAATCAGGAAGCAGGGTTTCCAGGAGAGCTCTAGTCTAAAGGGCAAATGCATGGCATGGAACTTGGGAAGCTCTGTATTCCTACCAGTTCCTTGCAGACAGGCCTTGACTCACTTGTATCCTCCATACGGAGTGTTGCAGGCCACCATTAAATCACATTAACTGGGAGACTCTTGGTAAATCTCATTTATGTTCAAAGTGTGAGATTGGTATCCACCAAATTCAGAAGTCATGTTAGGAACTTAATTAACCAGCAAAGTTGGAGCAACTGACAAAAGAAGGTGTTAAACTCTCAGATCAAGAGGGAAGGGAACGTTTTAATATTAGAATCATGGTTTGAAAAACAATTTTATGAGCATTTCTATATTATAATATTTCTCACAGCACAGAATAACCCCAGAGCAAGGGCTTAGGAGTCAGTAAGACCTGGGTTTGAATCAGTCCCTGCCCTCTACTACCTGTGTGATCCAAAGCAAGTAACTTAACCTTTCTGGGTCTCAGCCTTTCTTTTCTTGTTCTAAAAGTGGGGGATGATCTCAGAACCTCCCGTTCAGGGTTACAGAGAATGAGTGGACATCAAGTGTCATGAGTAATGCAGAACACAGCATGATGTCTGGTACCTTAGGAGCCTCAATACTTACTGGCTACCGTTGTTGCCTATTATTGTTATTGTTGTTAAAGTTAATGTAAGTAAATCCCCTGGAATAGGGCCCTGTACATACCAGTGTCAATTGACTACTGTTGCTCTTTTGATCAGCAAAAATGATATTCAAATATTTACCAACACTGGCAGCAGCCAATCAGAGGGAGGCTAGGCACCAACCTTCCAGTGGAGGGATTTCTAGAGGTAAAAAGGAGAATCCCACGGGATGAGAGAGAGGACAGGGATGGCCTGCCACTTGAGGGGATCTGGGAAGTAGCTAGTTACCGGGTAGTTATTCTGTTTAACCAACAGAACAGCTATACCACTGCAAAACAGCTCACCACCAGGTACTGAGTTGGATTGTGGGAAGGATCTAAACCCGAGGGCACTGTTGGAGCTCGATCCGGGAGATCATCACCTCTGAGTGCTCACTCCTGCCGTCCAGATTGTCATCCAGCCTCCACCTCCTTTCCCTTATCCTTCTCCAGCCACTTCCTGCACAGGAACTGTTAACCCCTCCACCCAGCAACGTGCACCCTCGACTCCACCTCCTCTCGTGCTTTCGCAGGGACTGACCTCTCCCTGGAAACTGTTCCCTGGAAAGCTTTCCCTGACAGCCAGCTTGACTCAGGCCTCAGGGCTCCCTCTTCCCACCCTGCCTCTGCCATCAGCAGGAGAGCAGCCACTTCCTAACACTTGTTGGTAAAAAGGAGAATCCCATGGTATGAGAATCCCAACTTGAGACCCTGAGGAGCCCTGAGGAGCCCTGAGGGTTTACTGACTGCCCACTCCTCAGAACTACAGGGCTGTGCCTGCCTTCCCACTCCCAGCTGACTCCCACTCAGGAAATGGTCAGTCTCTATTTTGAGGAGAGGAGTGTGTCACACCTCCTGGGCCAGGACACCTCCTTCCTTGCCAAGAAACCACACTTCAATTGCACTTAGACAATGACCTTTCCTGCCGTTCTGCAAAGGCCCTCCATACCTTTCAAGCTGCCCAGTTCTTCTGAACCTCCAAAAAGTAAATCTTATTTTCTCTTTCTTCCCAACAATCAGTTATATATAGCTCTGCACACAATAGCTAACCTTGGAGGGCTGAACGTTTGGACAGGCTTTGCCCATTGTCTCAACACCCGCCCACGTGCAGCCAAAGGCCTGGAGCCGCCCAACTGGGAGCTCCCTGCAGGGTGCAGCTGGGGAGAGAGAGGAAACAGGTCCAGCCAGTTCAGGCTCCAGGGGTCCTGGCTCTGTCAATTCCTTGCTGTGCAACATTGGACAGCTAAGTTGAGGTCTCTGAGCCTCAGTTTTCTAAATTGTCAAAATAGTGTAAATTTGTTGGGAGGGTCAAAAGGATTAAAGTATGTGTTCATCAAGAATCTGACATAAGGCTGGGGTCATGGTGGTTACTAAATAAATACTTGATGTTAAATATGTTATCCAGTGATTGTTTGAAACCTCTGGGTGTTTGGATGATTGACAAAAAAGTCTTTTTCTGTCTTTCACAAACAACGCACTCACACATACACTCAGAAAAGGCTCTTTGCTCTTCATCTTTCTTAATGTTTCACTTTTTTCCATTGATGTCCTGCCACTAAGCTAGTTCCTAACCTTTGTGCGGCCCAAGGCTCGAGTCCATAATGAGGCCCATATATTTAATACTGTATGTCTTATAATAGCTTTATTGAAGTAAGATAGACTTTGACATATGCATGCGCTGATGGAAATATCACTAGAATCTATAGAGGACACATTCAATAGCCCCCAAGACCCCCACCATCCTTTTATAATTTTGCTTTCCCACCTTCCCACTCTGCCCATTCCCCATCTCCGGGCAACCTTTGTTCTGTATTTATTTGCTGTCAAGATAAATTAGTTTGCATTTTGTGGAGTTTTATATAAATGTAACAACATAGTACATACTATGTTTTTGTTTGGCGTCTCTCAGCATTATTATTTTGAGATTCTCCTGTGTTGATGCATGTATAGATATTTCATTCCCTTTTACTGCTGAGTAGTATTCCAGTGTGTGAATATAACACAAATTGTTTATTCATTGACCTGTTTAGAAACATTTATTTTCAGTTTGCAGTGGTAATGCTAGGAATATTCATGTATAAGTTTTAGTTTCTACGTATGCTTTCTTTTCTCTGGAATAAATACCTTGTAGTAAAATGATTGGATCATATGATATATGATATGTGTATGTTTAGCTTTTTAAGAAACTGCCAAAGTCCTTTTCTTCCACTTTAAATGTTCACCATCAGTATGAGAATTCTGGTTCCTTCACATCCCTGTATTAGAATGGTCAGTCTTTTCTGTTCCAGTATCATTCTAATAATTGTTGTAGTATCTTATTGTGGTTATTCATTTATTTATTTGAGACAGAGTTCCACTTATTAACCCTTGGTAGAGTGCCGTGGCATCACAGCTCACAGCCACCTCCAACTGCTTGGGCTTAGGTGATTCTCTTGCCTCAACCTCCCGAGTAGCTGGGACTACAGGTGCCCGCCACAATGCCCAGCTATTTTTCTGTTGCAGTTTGACCAGGGCTGGGCTTGAACCCACCACCCTCGGCAATGGCCCCACCAACTGAACCACAGGTGCCGCCCTCTTATTATGGTTTTAACTTGTATTTCTCTAAAGGCTAATGATACTGAGAATTTTTTGTCATGTGTTTATTTACTTCCTATATACATTTTTTGGCAAAATATCTACTTAACTCTTTGGCCCATTAAAAAATATGAGTTGTTTGTTTTCTTTCTATTGAGTTCAATACACAAGTCCTTTATCGGGTATACCATTTGCAAATATTTTCTCTCAGTCCATGGTTTGTCTTTTTATTCTTTTAGCATCTTCCAAAGAGCAGAGTTTTAGATTTTGATAGAATTGATGCATTTTTGCTTTTGAGAATCCTACTTTTTTGTATCTAAGAAATCTTTGCCTAACTTGAGGTCAAAAAGATTTTTATGATTTTTAGCTTATACATTTAAATCTATGGTCCATCATTACTTTTTAAAATAAATGATTCCAGTGGGACACAATTATAAGGGGGACTTTACCTAACAAATGCAATCAATGTAACCTCGTTCTTTGTACTCTCAATGAATCCCCAACAATAAAAAAAAAAAAAGATTCCATTTTGTATATGGTGGAAGATATGGTTCAAACTTTGCATATGGATAATCAAGTGTTTTAGTCTCATTTGTTGAAAAGACACTTTCTTCATTGAAATGCTTCTTACTCTATCAAGAATCACTTGACTATATACGTGTGGTTCTATTTTTGGAATCTATTTGCCCATCTTTATGCTAATGCTACACTGTCTTATTTATTGGAGTCTGAAAATTGGGTGGTGTTAGCCTTCCAATTTTATTCTTCTTTTTCAAAGTTGTTAGGCTAATATAGGTCCTTTGTATGAATTTTAAAATTGGCTTCTCAATTTTTTACAAAAAACAAAAAAAAGCCACCTGGGTTTTTGATCAGGAGTATACTGAAGGTACATTATAATTGAAAGAGCCTTGAAAACTTAATATTGAGTCTTTTGGCTCATGAACAAGGGATGTTTCTCCATTTATTTAGGTTTATGTTAATTTCTCTCAGCAATGTTTTATAATTTTCAGTATATGGATTGCACATATATTTTGTCACATCCATCCCTAAGTATTTTATAACTTTTGGTGCTTTTGCAAATGATGTTTTAAGAAATTTAAAGTTCCAATGTTTTGTTGCTAATAAATGGAAATGTAACTGATTTTTGTATGATGATCTCATATCCTGCAACCTTGCTAAACTCACTCATTAGTTCTAGTACTTTTTTGTAGAATCCATGAGATATTTTTACTTCTTCCTTTCTGAACTGGATAACTTTTATTTCTTTTTCTTGATTTATTATAATGACTAGAACCTTCAACATGATGTTTTAAAAAAGGTAAGAGTGAATATCCCTGTTTGGTTTTTAACCTTAAGGAGAAAGCAGTTAGTCCTTCACAATTAAGTATGCTGTTAGCTATAGAGCTTTTGTAGATACCTTTATGAGGTTAAAGAAGTTCCCTACTGTTCCTAGTTTGCTAAGAGGTTTTTTTTCTTATTAAAAGCAGGAGTGGGATGTTAGAATTTTCAAATGCCTTTTCTGTATCTATTGTCATGATGATATGATTTTTTTTAAAGATTGTTAATATAGTGAATTATGTTGATTGTCAAATGTTCAACCAACCTTCCATTTCTTAGATAAACCCCACTTGGTCATATTGTGTTATCCTTTTTATAGATTGCTGGACTTCCTTTGCTAAACTTCTGTTTAGAATTTTTACATCTACATTCATGAGGGATATTGTTCCGTTGTTTTCTTATGAGCATGCCTGTTATATCAGATTAATAAAATATAAAAGGTGTTGGCTTTCCCCTTTGATGTCAGTTATTCTGGGAACATGCCTCAAGAAAAGGCCCATATAGACTTTGGAAACAGGCTCAGTCAGGGCCATTCCAGCAGGAGAGTTGAGCATTTCATTTCCTGGAGTAGGATCTAGAAGAGTCCTGGGTGTGCACCTTCCGTCTGTTCCTCCACAGTTCCGTATCACACTATGACAGGCTGCAGGTAGGACTCTCTGAAGTGTGAGTATGAGGGTAGGGCTGGCCCCTTTCTGCTCAGGACTGAGACAGGCCACCTCCATGATGCCTTCTGGAATCCTTCAAGCTTTCATCTGGAATTTTTTCCTACTATGTATCCTGCCCTTCCTTGCTTCTAGAAACCTTCCCATAAAAATCATCCTAGTGAAAACATTTGTTTCTCTCTGCTATTGCCTCATCCCTGACAGCTTATAGACATGCTTGAGGCTCCCATCTGAAAAGCTCTTCTTGGTCCTGACGTCCCTTACAACACTGGCTCTCTCTCTCCTTTCACAGCCCAACTTCAAGAAAGAGCTGAACACCCTCACTTTGTCCCCATGTCCTGTTTACTCCTCAAAAAACAGAAATCTGATTCTCATCCTCAAGACTCTCGCCAAGGTCATGACCAAATTCCTTGTTACCACAGTCACTTGGGAGCCTGTCTCTGCTTGACCATTCACAGCGCCTGGCACTGTTGGCTTTATCGCCATCTCGTTTGCTCTTCTGTTGACCTCTCTAACACCCTGGTTTTCCTTCTGCCTCTCTGGCTTTTGCTTTTACACAGATCCCTTTGTGTTGCTGCTCCTCTGAGACCTCTTCTCACTTCTTGGATTGAGCACCTAATTCCAGACGACATACCCCATTCTCACCAGCAGCCATGTGTACTCGATCAGGTTGTACACTCTCTGATTCCAGAGTTCATCATTCCCGTGGCAGTCAGGCTGAGGTGCAATACCCAGATCTGGGTTATGTACAACCTTGCCACATGCACATACTCCAAACACATTACTTGACATCTGTAGGATTACAAAGCAATGGTCTCCTACATCTCTTACCTTGTAAGGCTTTTGAAGGCTGGAATTGCCCCTTTATCAACTCTGAAGGACTTGGCCCAAGATAATCTTTAAAGGTGTGCTCAAGGGATGAGCCTGCCACTGAATTCCAACCAGCATAGATTTCCTCTTTGAGAAGGGCTACCATGCCTTGGGAACTACATATCCTCTTAGACTAAGGAAAAAACTGTTTTCTAATCTTCCCCTCACCAGGTCCTACCATACTTTGAGCCTGACACTAGCTTTCCATCCTACTTTGCCTCTTTAAACTTCAGTTTCTCATCCAGCAAATAATAGGGTCTTCGTTCCAAATTGTGCTCCCCTGAGGATTGTTAAAGCAAAAGTGTGGACAGCTGTGGACAGCTCTTCTGCCTTCTGTCCCCTTTTCTCTGCTCGAGGACACTATTGATAAGGCCTCTGGCTAAAGGCTATCCCAGGAAAATAATTTTTTACTGATCGGGTAAGAACATGGGGAAGGGAGGGAACAAAACCACAGGAGGTATTTCCTGCTTCACTCCCACTAACCCTCAATTTCAGTTCTACTCCTGCTCGTTAGTATCATTGATTTATGAACCTGTCCCTTCATTTCACAAACATTGAGTGCTTTCTACTGCTAGATGCTGTGGCAGGCCCTCTGGGGACAAGAACCCTACATAAGATATGGTGTCTGTCCTCATGGTACTTGTCTCTACTGCACTTGGCAATGTCTGGGTTTATGTAGGTTTGTACTTGTTAATGGAGAGAAGACACAGGCTGATGTGAAAAAGAATAAGGAGGGGTGTCTGGAGAGAAGACAAGTGGCCCTTTAGATTGAGTGTTCAAGGAAGGGCTGTCTGAGGAGGTGGCATATGAATTGAGTGTTAAAGATTGAGATTGGAGAGTGGGAGGATCTCTGAGGAGTGAACAGGTGGAAGGGTCATAGCTGAGGAACCAGAGAAGGCAGAGTGGGTGCAGCAAAACAAGGGAAAGGCAGGGGGCACCAAATTCTCCTGTGAAGAGGGTTTGGATTGGATTAGAGGAATGAGGAGAGGTCTCTCAAGGTTCTGAGCAGGGAGGGATGGGATCTGATTTAGGGTTTACCCAGATGAGGATCCTTCCAGTCCAGGACATTTGCCCACCAGGGGGAGCACCTGGAACGCACCCACTGGGTACTGGCCTTTCTGTGGGCCACTTCTCTTTCCTACACACAGGCTCCAGGCACCAAAGCCAGGGCTGGATCAGATGAGGGCTGGGAATGAATAGCAAGGAAATAGACATTGGCAATTATTTTTGTAATTGTTTACTGAGCCTACCATGTGTCTAGACTGAATAAAGTGCTCAGGTATGTCTTATTAATGGCTCTGGTTCTGGATGACAATTTGGCAATTACAATTTTCCTGTATGTGTTATTCAGCCCATAATTCCACTTCTGGGAATTTATCCTCAAGAAATACTTGCCTGTGTACATAGGAAGTCTTGCACAAAGATGTTCACTGGAGAATCATTTGTAAACTACTGAAAAAAAACAAAAACCAACTTCAATGTCCAGTCCTAACAGGGAGTGGCAAAACAATTCGTGGTTCATGTACTCTTGGGAAGCCATTATAAATGATGAGAGACCTCCAGATGCTGTTATGGGAAGATATCCCAGACATGCTGGGGAATTTCCCAAAAAGCAAATACAGAACTATTTGTACAGTGCAGTCCCCTCATATCAAACAAAACAGTCATAACAAAAATAAAGCTATGTATTCTTGTTTATCATTATGGAAAGAGGACTACAGGAGGCACAGAAAACCTATTCCAATAGGCGTTACCTTTGGGGAGAGGCCTGGATTGATACTTGGAGTAGGAAGGCTGGCTTTCACTACCCCTAATGGTTTTAATTTTTAATATACTAGTGTGGTTCTGTTAAATAGAAAATGAACATAAGATATAATTAATAAAGGACTTGAAGTCACATCACTACAAAGAGCAGGAGCTGGGGTTCCAACCTAACGTGGGGCAGCACGGTTTCTAGTCTTACGCTGCCGGGCTCTACCCCATCGTTGACTCTCTGAAAAAGAAGTTCATTAAATATTTATTGAGGACCAGGCACTATGCTAGGAACTAGGGAGACAGCAAAGAACAAAATAGGGGACCCCTGTCTAATGCAGCTTACGAGTTGTTTGAAATAAATTAAAGCAAGACAGCTGGGTACTAGTTAACTCTTATTTGAGAATTCAAATTTTGGTTCTGTCTGCATAACTCACCTTTTGTAATCCCCAAACTTTCAGTTGCTGTTTATTCATCTTCAGAATAGGGCAACATCAACCACTTCACAGAGTTGTTCTGACCATTAAATGAGAAAAATGCTTAACCCAGAACTTGGCCTGCATGTGGTGAGTGCTAGTTAAACCGGGACATTATTATAAGGTTCCAGTCCCTGAATCCTTCAAAAGAAAAGAAATATCAAGTAGGCGTGTAGTGGGGAAAAGGAAGAACGATTAATCCTATTTCAACCTTTATATAGTTTCTCTTGAGTTATGAGTCTTTAAATTCTGTGAGGGCTTTCTCCCAGGCCCAGTCACTCAGGACGTGGCCCAGAGATGGAATACAGGCAAGTCTGCTCCGAAACACCCTGCAAGCCTTCTAGGAGGAGGGGGCTCCTCTGCAGCCGCAGATCTGTTTCCATCGCCTCCTCCCCTGCGCACTCTGCCCCCTTGCACCGGTCCAGGCAGGAAGCCAGCGGGGGATCCAGGAGGCCTCCAAGACAAGCTCTCCGAACACCGAGCACAGAGGCGGCAGTAGGAGGCGGGACCGGGTGACGCAGGCCTCTGGGGGCGGGGAACACATGTGGCCCGTCCTCCTCTGCGTCACTCTTCTAGGGTTTAGAAGTTTCCACCTCGTACCTCTTCCCGGGTTGGCATTGGCTCAAGCGGTTGCTTCTTGTAAGCTGGACTTTTCATCCGTCTACTCCACGTACTGGGGTTCGAGACCCGCGGGTGCTTTCTGACCCTTTTGTATCCCGCTTGGTAACCTTGAATTCTTGAGGATTTATTTTGCTCCATTAGTTAATAGGTAAAAATAACATGGGGTGGCGTCGATAGCCTGACAAAAAGTATAGAGGGGTCACCCCTCGGCCCGGAGTCACGCTGGCCCTATAGGTAGGCTGACCAGGGTCTGCTGCTGGGTCAGGTACGTGCGGACAATTAAAAATGAGTGCACAGTTCACCAGACACACGGCGAAGTTCTCAGCCCGGGACCTTCCGGCCACAGCGCAAGCTAAGGATTTCCTTCCAAGTACAGTGGGGGAGGCCTCTGCAAGTTCACTAACAACAGATCCCAGCAACTAGTATTTTCACCTGTGTGGACTATTCGCAGGGATCATGGTCGGTCTGGAACTGCTCTGAGCTACCTCAGCTAGGGAGACCCTCCCCCTTTCACTCCACTGCAGCCACCTGGGATTTTTCTTTAGGTCCCTAAAGTCCCAAGTTGCTTCTTCTGCGCCTGCGCTGTTCTCCTATGGGACACCAGAAGTAAATACCCCTCCCATCTTTCCTCCACCCTGGAATCGTTTCCTTCCTAGCGCTTTGCTTTACCTCCATTATACAAGGTCTGACAAGGTCGCGAGCTTGCCACCAGCGCGCTTACGTGGGCAGCGCTGTATAAACAGCTCAGTAAGGTTTCAGGACACGCGTGTCAGTGTCTCACAGCTGTTCATGTGGATGTGGGGCGTGTCTTGCTGAGCGGCGTTCATTGTTGTTGGTTTTCATGTGTGCTGGACCATGATAGCTCTGATGGTCATTCCACAAAGAGTTCCAAAATTGCTTTGAAGGGTGGCGTTGGTGCTGGTGACGGTGCATAGCTTCCCAAGGGGAGCGTTTTGAAAGTGACCCTAGCGATATTCAGCAATAAAATAGGCAGCGCTCCTTCTAGGATGAGGTCACGAACTTAATTGCTAGACCGCGGATGTGGTTTCTCTTTCTCGGTTTGCAGAAGCTAAGCTGCGCGAGGACCAGAACCTTCTACACCCTTGCATCTACACACCTTGTAGGCCAGATCTGAAAATTTGCGGACTTAAATAGATTAATGCACATGGATACGCGCAAGTGTTTTTTATATTCAATTCCAAATTGTGGGTCAGAATTTGCCTGTACTTGGGGCTTTAGATCGTGGGACCCCAGATCCCTCAGGAAAGGTTGATTTGGAGAAAGATCTTTCTCAGCGGAAGAAATTCCTGCGGCCTTGTGCCGGGTGGAGGGGAAGGAAAAGGGCAGAGATTGCAGGGGGACAGGGAGTATCAGGATCCACAGGGAGGCAATCTTGGAGGCTCTGTCCGTCTACAGTCTGGACCTTTCTCCTCTGGGCCCTCTTTTTGGAGAAGCTCTACCTTGGCGTCCAGCCCCATTGGCTTTGGTGACACCACACATGCCTTTGATCAGGCCTGGCTGTCTGTAGTTCTTTCTGACAGATGCCCCTTGTAAGCTCCTCAGCTTCCAAGGCTGGTAGGGTGAGGGTACTTCTCTTTCCTCGCGAACCCCAGGCAGAGATCCCCCAGGGACCACACGTAGAGCCAGCAGGTGTTAGAGGGGGCACAAGTCTCACACTCGCTCTGCTTCCAGCCTGTGGAGGATCCCCAAAGGGCGCTAGGAGCAGCGACCCACCATTAGCAAGCAGCTCCATCTGGGAGAAAACCCTGGAGCAGAAAGAGGATCCTGACTACCAGCTGAACTTGAACCCTGCAAGGGAGAGAAGCTGAGCCAGGAGAGCTATTGAGCTAGACACAGCTTGGAAGCCATGATACTGGCAGTGGAGATGGTGGTGGGGGTGGGTGTGAGGGGACAGAGAGATTCAACTTGACATTTTCATCAGTCTCATTTTCCAGTTTCCCACAAAAAACACAGATTACTTAATGTGACAAAAACGACAACAAATCCTTCCTGCTGGGGATAGGGATTCCCTACACAGGGCATCAGCTGAGGATCTTATTAAAACTTTAGATCCCCGACACTCCCAAACGAGTTGGTGCCCAGGAACCTCTATGTGACTATTTCATACTTTCCCTCAACTGTTGACTTTGCCTTATATTTCATAAATTGAGTTCATGCAAACCCAGGAGAATTTCCTTGCCTTCCTTCCACCAAGCCAAGCCCTTTCCACCTCCATCCTATGCTCTCTGCCTGCCTTCTCTTCATTTCCAAGGAGAAGGTGTCTGGGAGTCCATCACAGGTGACTTTTCAACTCTGGACGCCAGCCCCTAACCTGCAGCACCAGGTCCCCCACTGTGCCAGGTTATTCCTATTAGCCTATAAACTTGCCTAAATATTGGTCTATCTAGGGAAAATGGATATGGTCCTCCTCCCTCCAAAAAGAAAACAACAACAACAACATATGCACACACACAAAACCGCCCCTAACCATGTCTGTTCCTGACAACACCCAGCCCACCTTTTTTTTGCCCTCCTCCTGGCAAAGCATCTCTGTTGCTTTCCATTCTTTTCTCACCCAACTCCAAGTGAGCTTTTCTCTCTATCAGTCACTAGCTTTTAATAAGGTGAACTGAGGTCAAATCCAATTTTCACTCTTTAATCAGACTCCACCCTCAAACCATAACTACACATTTGCTTCTAAGCACATCAAACACCATCTTTCCCTCTCCCTCCTACCTCATTTCCTGCATTTCTGCTTTCCTGCTGGCTCTTTCTCCGTCAGATCTCCAAAGGCGGAGGGGCCCAGGGCTCTGCAAGCCTCTCTTTTCTACTCCTATTCTCTCCCTTGTGATCATACTCAGTCCCGGGGCATTACACTGGCTGATGATTTCCCAATATACTTCTCCAGTGCAGATCTTTTTGACCTTCAAAGTGAAATTCTCTACTTGAAATGTTTCAGACTTGATAAATTGAGACTTTTGATCCCTTCCCACCCACCCAAACCAGTTCCACCCTTTGTGTTTCCCTTCTCGGGAACTGGCGGCACCACCTACTTGGTTGCTTACATCAGAAATTTGGAAGCTATCTTTGATTCCCCCCACTCCAAATTCAATCCATTCACAAAGTCCTGTTGGTTCTACTTCTAAAGTATATCCTGAATCACTTCTCGTCCTTGCCATGGCAACTGGTCCAAATAAATCTTGACTCCATCCCCTTTCTCCTAGACTACTTGGCAGCCATCCATCTGGGCTCCCTACATTCTTTCAGCACCTTCCAGCCCACTCTTCACACAGCAGAGTGATTTTCCCTTCTCATTTTGTTATGAAAAAGGCAAGGAAATGCTCAAACCTACTGGGTCATATTAGGATACAGAAGCTAAGCTGGCCTAGAGGTACCTAGGGAGATGATCTGAGCCCATTTGGATCCCTAAATCTCAACTTTGGAAGGATGGCTGCAGAAAGACCCCCTCCCAGTGCAAAAGCCTCAGGCAGGAAACCACCGGATGATGAACAATGCATCCATTTGGCAGAGGATGAGGTGGGGACAGCGCTGTCCTCTCTCTGTTCAAGCACAGCTTTAACTTGCTGCTTTCTACATGCTGTTAGTATGTGGTTCTTAATGCTTCCTTTGTTTCTTACCATACAAATGACCGTGGCTGTTGCCTTAGCCTTAAAAATTACTAATTGTTTCAAACCGCCTCACTCCACTTATTGAGGGATCTGATTTGAATTTATAAAGGCAATTCCTTTGAGAGCAGGATCCTTCTGGCTAAATCAAAGGC
>CAUYRH010091317.1:0-17778 GCA_963574655.1 Perodicticus potto | reverse complement strand
CCCTCCCCTCCCTTGCCCCTTTCCCCATATTCTTGTGCTATAATTGGGTTTTAGCCTTCATATGAAAGCTATAAATTAGCTTCATAGTAGGGCTGAGTACATTGGATACTTTTTCTTCCATTCTTGAGATAGAATGAAAGTTTTGAGGGACAAAATTACACATATGTATACAATTGGATGATTTGTTATTAAGAAGGCCAGCAACCATGACTTCTTAATAACCCCCCAGAAGATAAGAGATAATGCTTTTAACGATAATCACAAATAATAAAAGAGCAGTTTCCTATAGGAGGAGGTCATGGTACCACCCTTCAGACCGTCCAAAAATCCTTCTGGGTGACAGTTTGCTGTGTGAGAGCACAGAGGTAACGTGTATAACTTAGGTAGCTCCGTTGTGCTGAAATGTTGAAAACAGCACTTTTCAAATCACGTGCAAAGAAAAATGTTTTCAACATATCACAAGAATCTCTAGTCCGTTAATCTGCGTGCAGCATGGTATGAATTCATAGCATCAGACTGACTAAGCTATGGCCTTTTAGCTTTAAACTGATTTTTTTACACACAGTTCTGTGATGCTGAGGCTGTGGAGACACAGGTCTGCTTCCCGAGTGGCTTCCTGGGAGGTTCTGCAAAGGTGGTCCCAGAGGGAGTCTGTGAAGCCAAGGTGCCTGCTTCTGCCTGTTGGGAGTAGGTGGCCCCCTGTCACCTGGTAGGATTTTTGGACAGTCTGAAGGGTGGTACCATGACCTCCTACTGTAGGAAACTGCTCTTTTATTATTTGTGATTATTGTTAAAAGCATTATTTCTTATCTTCTGGGGGGTTATTAAGAAGGGGGTGCTCTCTATTTCCATGTGGGGCAAGCCAGTGTGTTTCTTTGCTCTACTTGGAAAAAGTAGCAGGAATTGATTCTAGTTTTTTGTTTTTTCAAGACTCACAAAACCAGTCTCATTACGCTCATTCAGAGACACAAGCCTCAGTTGGCCAGTGTCCCCTCCTCAGTTAAGAGAAGCCCCCTCTTCTAAGCTCAAAACTTCAGCATCATCCATCCCAAAACAAAACAAACAAAAAATAGCAAAGAAAGAAAATGCCCTCAGACAGAGATCTGAGTTCCAACCCAGCAGGATACCACCTCCAAGCGTTTAAATTTTAATAATTCCAACTTCTTCCCTTTGTTCCCAGAGCCCTGGGGTGGTAGCTACTTTCTCCCTGTGATGTTGAAGTGTTGTTTTGCCTTTTTAGTTCAATACCTAGTTAATAATTCTTTATATTAAATTCTCCCTGTTAAGATAACTGTTGTGGATTCTGTTTCCTCACTAGACCCTCACTGATCCAGAGTCCTAAAGGATAACTAGGTTCCCCAAACAAGGAGAATAGTTCAAGCCAATGTTTAAAGGTGGGAAAGAAGTTAATATGTACAACTAAGACTTTGTGCGGGGTTCAGGATAATTTTTTTCCAATGTGACCATACCCCCTTCCAATTGCAAGGGCTTCCCAGTCTTTTCACATGTGACACATGAGAAAAATGATAATATTTATACAGCACATTGGCCTAAATGGATACAGTTGTTTTTATCCACAGGCCATTATAACCCTCATTAGAAGGAAAGAGACCTACCCAAAGCCATAAGCCACACAACTTGAGGTCTAGTGTTATGCTTTGTTATGGCAACCCTAGGAAACTAATACAGTTATAATAAACCAGCAACCGCAACAAAAGAAGAAACCCAGAAAACAAATGTTGATGAGGCTATAGAGAAATTAAAACCCTTGCACATTGCTAGTAGGAATCTAAAATGGTACAATCACTGCGGAAAATAGTATTTCCTCAAGACCCATAAAATTGCCATACAATAAAGCAGCTCAACCAGCAATTTCAACCTAACTTAAATAGGTACATACCCAAAAGAACTGAAAACAGATATTCAAACAAAAGCCTGTTCCTGAATGTTCATAGACAGGCTGTTGGCAATTGGCAAAGGGTGGAAACAATCCCTATGCATGGATGAATGTCTAAATAAAATGTGGTTTATCTGTACAATACCCATTGGGTGTATATTATTCAGCCATGAAGAGGAAAAAAGTACTGATTATGCCCTAAAATGCAGATGAACCTTAAAATAGTATGTTAAGTGAAAGGCGGTGGATGGAAGAGGTCATGTATACGTATCACATAATTCCATTTATATGAAATATCCAGAATAGGTAAATCCATAGAGACAGAATGTACATTAATGGTGCCAGTAGGAAGGGGGAGAGACAGTGGAGAAAGAATGGTGAATGGGTATAGACTGCTTTGGGGTCCAGTGGACGATGGAAGTACTTTGGATCCGAAAAGAGGTAATGGCGGCACATGGCTGTGAGTATGCTAAAGGCTACTGGATTGTAGCCTTTTAACCACTTTTTAGCCATTGTAACCACTTTTAAATGGTTAATTTTATATTATATGAATTTGACCTCAATATTGAAAAATCATCAAGGTTTAGGAAAGCAATATAATAAAAGAGAAGGGGTATGATTAGGTTTTGATTTCAGGAAAGATAATGGGAAGATGGATTGGAAGAAAAGAACAAGATTAGAGATAGTGAGAAAAGGGCGGAGCCTGTGGCTCAAAAGAGAAGGGCGCTGGCCCCATAGACTGGAGGTGGCGGGTTCAAACCCGCCCTGGCCAAAAATTGCAAACAAAAAAAAAAAAAAGAGAGAGATAGTGAGACAAGAGATACTACTTGTAGTACAAGTAGTACCTACAATCTAAGTAGTATCTTACCTACAATCTAGGTAAGAAATAGATGTCTTAGAATGAAACGATGCCAGCAAGGGTGGAGTTAAACATGTTAATTTAAAAGATACAAGGGAAAATATTTAGGAGAAGCAGTTACAGTGCAGTTATTAAAATTGGGGGTCCAAATCGAGGTGCATTTGAATTTCACTTCTACCACTTATTAGCACCATAGATCTATGCCTCTACTTCTTTACATGAAAACCTTCTGGGATATTGCTCTGGATATGTCTTCTGTGGGTTCCCAGGTACCCTGGAGATTAAGAGACTTCTTGGGAGATATCAGTGAGGTGTCACCTAGGAAGTTCTCAAAGATGACCGTCACCACTAGCATCACATTTTTCTGGCATTCAGAGCAAAAAGTACCTCTAGAAATGTCTACAATGAGTCAGACTCTTAGCATTTCACTTTTGAAGATGCCAGGGTGTCCGATGTTTGTCCACTAGAGGGTAAAGGAACCTGTAAGGAAGCAGAGCCTGTAGGTGAAAAGGAAATCAGCAGGGCTGAGCAAATCATTTAACTGCATTAAGAAAAGGAACAAAGGGAACTTCTCACAACGATGTCTGGGTCTTCCAACCACGCTGCCCTAAAACAACTGTCAAGTCTCAGCTGTGAAGGTGGTAAAAAATTGCTTCTTGTCTTTCTACTACACAAACGACTTCTGGTGGTCTGTTCACGCTTCACAGTGTAGGTGAAAGGGTGGAGGCTTCCATTTGTGAAGCTGGATTCGTGGAGTCCATGGCGTTCCCATGTGGAGCTGTCCAGGCAGCAGTTGGCTAGACACACGTTCTTGATTCATGTGGATTCAATTTGGGAGGCTGAGAGACAATCCATGGCAGAACTCACAACAATGTGTAAGATACAGGTAAGAGGGAACCAGTGAAGGAAATTTAAGAAGATCTAGATGGGTGAATAGAGAAGAATCAAGGGAACTCCATGTCATTCAAACCAAGAGAGGAGAGAAGGCAAGATTGCAGAGTCCCGCATGTTTGCACCTTGCATCCCATTCATTATAAATCAAAGCTGTGAAAACAAGTCAAAAAAAGCAAAATAAAACTTGAATGAAAGGCATGTTAATGTGGTCAGCAGGAAAGCAGAAACATGACCAGGAGGGCAACCCAATTCCATAACCTCTGGTTACTTTTGCTAAACTAGTAATCACTGTCCTTTAATTCTTAAGTGGATTAACAAGTAAAGTTTACACTCCATAATTTTTAAAAAGTTTTTTTTAAAAAAAATAGCTATTTGCTATTTTAAAGGGAAGAAAATGAAAGAAAAGCATCCTTTGGCTTTACCATATGGAGCACTTTGTTTCTAGGGTTTTTTTTTTCTTTTCCTTTTTTTTTTTTTCTTCAGAGAAGAAGCCTGGGAAATTGGATTTTGAGTGTTGAGGACACAGTTCAAAAGTTTCCAAACCTGGCATGGCCACTTTGCTGGGGAAGAATAATGGGGTCGCATGGCTGTGACTGCTTGAGAAGTCTCACTCTATTGAATTGAATCAACTTTAGACAACTGGATTTTAA
The DNA here is from genome assembly GCA_963574655.1 of Perodicticus potto. Taxonomy (NCBI): domain Eukaryota; kingdom Metazoa; phylum Chordata; class Mammalia; order Primates; family Lorisidae; genus Perodicticus; species Perodicticus potto. The sequence goes on along the minus strand of CAUYRH010091317.1, from coordinate 13,478 downwards.
CTGTGACTTGAGAACAGAGTGCTGTGACCACGTGGCTGGGTGAACTTTTCAGCCTCTCGCTCCTGACACATTTCCATAGAAGCCCCTTAGCTGAAGGGCTCAGACCTCAACTGCCTTCTTCCCAATGAGAATGTATTTTAATGATGATGCAGGCCCGTGGGTTTGCATTTCAGACCTGCCTGGCTCTGGGGCCACCTTTGCTGACATTCATTTTTAAGTTAAAAAGAAAGAAAGAAAGAAAGAAAAGAAGAAGCAAATAACCAGCCGGCATGTGCATTGTATTGGAATTGGGCGTAATCAATTCCAGGAATTCAGGAGAGGGGAAGGGCTTCAGGCCATCCACTCAGGGGGTCTGGAGACTCTCATAAATGGGGAAATTCGTTCTGAGGAAATGAAACCGGAGAGTCCTTAAGCCATATTCAGAGCATATTGGTTTTTCTTTACAGTTATTCGTCTTCATTTGCTTGTTCTGAATTTTAATAACAAGACCCAAAAAGAATTTATTTGGATTTTCCCTGCTCGTACAGTTTCAGGAACCACCTGCAGGAAAATTGATACGTATGCTCTTTAGGGGTGAAAACAAAATAAACCAAAAATCTTAGAGATGGTATTGGCTATGGCCCCTCTGGAGTTTATTTTTTTAGTAATTAGCTAACCACGAGTAGGGATAAACTCCTGGCGAATATTAGGAAGAACACACCGAATTTGGAGTTAGAAAATGTTCTTACTTAGTGACGCAGGACATTTGGCGCCCGGGCCAGCTCAGAGGAGCCGGCGGACCTGCCGCCTCCACCTTGGCGGTGTCGGTGCTGCGGCAGCGCGGCTGAGGAACCAGCGGGCTGGATGACAGGCAAGGGGGGGCCTCCGACCCCCCACCGGAGGCTCCAATAGCCACAAAGGAGGAGACACCTGCGCCTTGGTGTCTCCTTCACCACACTTCGGAATAAATACGGAACCCCTATTTCCTATGCCTAGGTCAATTTCATGTGAATTTCCCAGGTCTCGATTCCATGAATGGACTCTGTCCATTCATTAATGCATTCATTCACCTCCCCCCCCCCCCAAGGGACTGTATTCATTCATTAATACATTCATTCACTTTGCCTTGCCGGAAGAGACTGTATTCATTCATTTCCTGGCCAAGGAACCCGTACACCTATATATACCCTGAGACTAAAAGCCTAAACTCGGAGACAGGGAAAGACCAGAAGAGAAACGGAGAGAGCTTTTCTCTCCCCACTTGAGTTCTTTCTCTCTACCAGGAGCTTTAGTGTTTTTTGCATTCTTTTCTGTAAATAAATTCTATCTTACCACTGATCTGTGGTCCGCGGATTTATTCTTCAAATCACCGAGACCAAGAACCTGAAATTCTGGTATCATCAGGAACTTTGTAGGTGAAGTTTCTCTCTCTCTTCTTTTGGTCGCTCTCTTTCTCTCTTTCTTATTCATATAGGATGAGTTCGAGGAGAACTCATACCACTTTTTCAAAAATTTTATTTGGCTCTCTAGTCTAATTTCTTTTTCATTCTTTTCTTACGTTATAGTATTTAATTGACAAATAAAATTATACATTCAAAATGCACACGATTTGATGTTCATATTCACTGCGTACTGATTACCACACTCAATGAACACACCCATAGTTAATATCTGTGTGTGTGCAGGGATAAAGACACTTAAAATCATCCCTCTTCTCAAATTTCAATGAAACAACCCAGTATCATTAGCTAGAGTCACATGCTGTGCACTAGAGACCGAGCTTCATCTCAGAAATGAAAGTTCCTTCACTGAGACCAACATCTCCCCGTTTCCCTACCCCTCTGCCCCCAGCCGCCCTTGTCCTCTCTGCTTCTGGAGGTTTAACCGTTCTTAGGTCCCACCTGTAACTGAGATCGTAGGGCACTTGTCTCTCTGTGTGGCTCTTTTCACTCAGTAGGACGCGCTGCAGGTTCATCCAAGTTGTCAACATGTCAGGATTTTTCAAGGCTGAACGAGATTCCACCATGGGTATGGGTGCGTGTACTATTCCCATATACCCGTGTGGGTTTACATATAAACATATATATATATATATATATATATATATATATATACCATTTTTAACTCTATTAAAAATAGAGTATTAGATTGTTTACATACCTTGGGTGCTATAAATAATGCTGTTGTGAGTTGCCGAAAACTCTTCGAGATACTGTTGTGCCCAGGAGTTCCACAAATACCATGCTGCCAAACAAATTTACCACTCTGCTAAATTCATAGCAGAGTCCCTTTTTTGAAGAGCTGGCCGGCGACTGCCTCAGTGTCCCAACATGCAGTTTCTGAGAGCAGCCCCAAGTGCTTAAGGAATTGGGTTTTTAAGGCTTGGTCTGAATCCTGGTTGGCACACAGGCTGTCCAGGTGTATCTGGGTAGGGTAATAAGCAAGCATTGTACAGAGCAGAACTTTGAGGTTAGCCATATGTCATACATTTTTGCTTTAATATCCCCCCCCCCATACATCTTAGGTTCAGTACTTTACCTCCATACATCTTGGGTTCAGTATCTTCCCCACCTGGTATTGTTTAAAAGTCAGTTCAGGAACAGTTGGTACCTCCTGGTCTATTTCCCAGGGAGTTAGCCAAGCAAGAAACTGGGAATGAACTAGAAGCAAGAAATCAATTAGTACTTTCTCATTTTTCTTGGGAGTGAACTAGACTTATTTCATTGCAGTTGAAGCTTGTAGTTTGGAAATTTGCCAGGAGTTAACTGGTATTTTTCCATTATAGCCTAGGCCTGACACCTTTCTGTCTTAGCCTAGACCCACTCGGCCTATCAATACTGATTTAGCTCCTTCAGATATATGTCCCAAAGTGGGATCATTGAATCATGTATTAGTTCTATTATTAATTTTTTGAGGAACCCCCATAGTGTTTCCCGTAGTAGCTATTCCAATTTGCATTCCTACCAACCATATGTGAGGGTTCCCTTTTCTCCAGAGCCTCTCCCTCACTCATCTCTTGTCTTTTTGATAAATTCCGTCCTAGCAGGTGTGAGGTGACATCTCCGTGCGGTGTTGACTTGCACTTCTGCTGTGATTACTGGTGCGAAGCAGGTTTCCACGTGCCCATTGGCCACCTGTGTGCCTTTCTTGGGAAAATTTCTTTTCAGCTTCTTTCCCACTGTGCTTCCCCTGTATAGCACTGTTGCTGTGGACAATGGAGTATTTGTGATTATTTATTTACATTTGTTAGTACAGCTTCTTGGAGGCAGTGACTATTCGTGTTTCAATCACTAATACACGGTGTCCATAAATTTTGTGTGCAATTTGAAATAGTTGGTGTGGGGCCGGGCCCAGTGGCTCATGCCTATAATCCCACCTGCCCTGGGAGGCCAAGGCAGGTACATTGCTTGATCTCAGGACTTTGAGACCAGCCTGAGTAAGAGCGAGACCTTGTCTCTGAAAATACCCGGACCTTGTGGCAGGCAACTGTAGTCCCAGCTATATGGGAGGCTGAGGAAAGAGGATTGCTTGAGCCCAGGAGTTTGAGGTTGCTGTGAGTTATACGGCACTCAACTCCAGGGCGACTGAGTGAGACTCTGTCTCCAGAAATAAAAAAATTAAAAAGAAAATGGTCGGCATGGACCCCCTGAATATCCCCAGTGTACTCTCAAAGCCTGGCATAGCATAGGCCTGGTACATCAGGGGTCTATAAAGTTCATGTGTGATTTAAAATGATGTGTCTCATATGTTGACATTTTTTTATCTGTGACCTTGAGTGAATCAAATTCTCTCTCAAGTCTCTGATCTGCAAAGTGGGTATAATGTTCTTTAGCTTCCAGGTTGACCTGATGGAGATAATAGCAAATGGAAGGATTCACAAACCCACTGAAGGTGTACTTGTTTAAAAGACTTTACGTTGTTCTTTTATATTATTTCCCTTATTTTTTCTGCTGCCCGCTTGCTACTTTGGAAACATACAAAATGACAAAGAGGAAAATCAAACTCACAATCAGTTTCTCCTGATTCAGAAATTATCGCTGGGTTTCTGATACTTTGTTACAGCAGCACTGGAAAGCTAATACCGTCCTCTTCGACTTAATCCCATTTCTCTCTTTCACTTATGAAAATTATGGAAAAGGTGGCTGAGGAATAAAGGACGTGTCTTTTACATAATTTCTTAGAGATTTCGTGAAATATTCCCTCCAAGCCCCATTTGACTCTTCCTCTTTCCCCTGGTGATTGCATCGGTGTAAATGGGAAAGGATGAAGTTGTTATTTCTTCACATCAAAGTGTTCCATTTCTGGGGTAGCATTCCGTGAGAGTCACGGAGTGTGATTAGAGGTGACAGGTTTTCTCCTCCTAAAAGAATTACTATCTATCTGATGTCAGCTGCTCCTGGGCAAGGCAGCTCATCCCAGCAGCCCCTAACCCCACCCTCACCTTACCTTTAGAGGAGTTCTGGGTTCAATAGACACATAAAAAATTAAGAACCCTTCTGATCTTTCTCTCTTTTTTAAAAAGTAAAAGTTGTCTTTGTTCCTAGAAGACAGAGTGGGGAGGGGGACAATAGGCTTGTCAGCAATATTTAGCAAATCAAGCTGTCAGGGACCATTCCTGGGAAGTAAAAGGAGCTGGTCCTTGCTAAAATATGTCACCTCTCTTTGAAAGACTGCAGCCCCTCACCTCTGGTTTCTTTCATGATCGGAACCTCTCACTCAGGCCTAAGCCAGCAGCACAGGCTGGAAACCCTTTGCAGGAAGAGGCAAACACAACCTAAGGCTGGCAAAGTGAAAGGGAAATGAGGAATATTTGGAAAGAGACAGAACAGGGCTTTGGGTCTCATCCTGTGTAGAGGCAGACACTTTACTCAAGCAGCGTCACAGTCACGATTACAAAAAGGAACAGTCTGCTTTTCATCTCTCTCTTTGTTGTGTGTTTTCTAACGGAGTGGGGAGAAAGAGCATAGAAGGAAACTCCTGTCTGGGAGACAGGAGCAGAATCTCAGGTGAGGGGTTTTTTGGCAGGGCCAGTGTGTGGCCAGGCGCTCGTGAGTTCTGAGCTCCGGGCGTGAAATTGAACACAAGTAGAGTTAAACCAACATGAGATACAACCCTGTGTGCTGGGGAAATAACTAAGCCTCTTGCACAGGAAAGTATACCCTTTACCTATGACAAGCCAAATAAATGAAAGAATGTCCAAGTGGTTTCATATTTCGAGCATCCTTTCATTGGTCCAGAAGGCGCGTGTCAAAACCGGGCAAGGCAACTTTCATTATTATATTTTATGCATTGTAAGTGTACATCATTTCTTTAATGCTTTCAGGTAAAAACATAAGCTCCCCTGTGTCTATGTGCCTTTAAACTCTCCTACCAGGATCCTGGGGCAACAAAATCAAGAAGAAATCAATTTGCTGGCCAAAGTCCCCATCCCAAGATCTCTCCATGAGAAGTCTTTTTAAAGATTGTGTAATGTACAATGGGGCACGCCTCTTATTCTACATTCAGCTTGTTACTGGACAGGGAAGGTCTGGCTGCTCAGCCAATATGCAGAAACAGGGATGGGTCCACCAAATTTTGTCAGAAGGCCAGGATTCTGGAAAACAGTGGGAGTAGCCTCTCCAAGAACACTCTGTTGTTTCCATTTCCAGAATTACAGTATTATACATAAAAGCAAGAACTGTGCTAACCCTTGCCTTAAACAACAGTAATTAACATATCCCATGACCCAGAATAAACAATAATTGACATAACCCATGACTCAAAACAAAAGTTGTAATTTAAAAATTAATCTCCTAAATCAATCGCCCTAAACTGCTCAAGATATACACTTTCAGCTCAAAGCTGAGTTTACAGAACAAGAACAAGAGACATGAAGTCAAGGTCATGTAGGACCTAAACCGGCCAGACCAGCTGTGCCTTCAGGGCCCTGGCCTCACTTACTCCATCTTATTCCCACTACATGAACTCTCAAACTAATGGAACCACGGATGGAAGAAGTGGAAAGGGTTTCCCCAGGAAAGACGGGTTCAAGTTAAATTTTGACTCATTTTTCTGAAAAGACTCCTCTACCTATTGAGATTCTATCACCTGACTGCCTGACATCTAGAAGCCAAATCTAAAGAAAATAAATGTAAGACCAAGCAAAGCCCAGGCTGTAAATTTTCTCTGCCTGATAATGGAAACGCTCTCTTCACCTCCTTTCACCTGTACCCTTATTTACGGGAGTTTGTAACAGGGTCTGAGCCTGAAGGATTTTTTTTTCTTTCCTAGTCACCCTAATTCAATTAGTTGGCAATGAAAAGAACAAAAGAGAACCATTATGCAAATAGTGGCCATTCAAAGTCAGAAATTGAGGTCAGGAGGTAGAGGGTGGACAGGTGAAGACTGGGAGTATTGTTTTTCCTTGTCAGAGTTCATGCCTGTTTTATTGTAATATTAATTTTCCGAATGATTATTGATATTCAAAGTTAACATGCTGCGTCGCCAGTCTTATCTCCCACATTCCAGCTGTACGGGGTAATAAATTTCCTTAAATGACACTTCTACTTTTTGACTTCCAGATCTAGACCAGGAATTGGCAAACGTTTTCTATTAATAAGAACCAAAAAAGTGAGTATTTTAGGCTTTGGGGTCATCCGTGCCATAGGCCCTATGTAAGCTTATGGGCACCAGTAAAACTTCATTACAGACAGTGGCATTTAAACTTCACAAATGCTCATTTATAATGAAATAATGAAATATTCTTCTTTTATTTTTAGGGATAGGGTCTTGCTCTCATCCAGGCTAGAGTACAGTATTGTTAGCACAGCTCCCTGCAGCTTCCAACTCCTGGCCTCACCCTCCTGAGTAGTCAGGACTGCAGATGTGCAGGACCATGCCTGATCAAGTGTTTTTTGTAGAGTCAGGGGTCTTGCTACATTGCCCAGGCCGGCCTTGAACTTAACAGCTGTCAGTGATTGAATCCTTCTGTTACTGAGTGTTGGGCACTTATCCTCTGAAGCTGCATCAGAAAAAGAAGGACGAGTAGTTCTGAGAAGGAAAGAGAAGTTTATTATTGTGCTGGCAAAGGAGAAAAATGGCAGACAACGGTCTCAAAATCCAGAGCAGAAGCACAGAGTTTGTTTAAAGGTTCTGATCCCATAATCCCATTCTGGGCCAAGACAATCTTGTGGCCACTGCCTGGATTCATTTCATCTTTGGCTAAGATAGTCTTATGATCTCGACCCAGATTAATCCCATCTTTGGCTACGAGGATCTTGTGACTTCCGCCCATCTCATCTTTTTAAGAAGATCTTGAGAGCTCTGCCCAGATGGTTCCCTTGAGCCGTCTCCTGTGGCAAAAAGAACAAGAGACATTCTCTGCCTTTCCCGACCACCAGCCTGAGGCAGGGATGCAAGTTTAAGTTCCCGAAAAGTTTGGGAGACAGAAAATATTGCTGCTAATTTTTTTCAGGCTGTTCCCTCTGCAACACTTCCCATGTGTCAGGCAGTTGGTTAAACATGCATACACATCACAGAATATATAATAATTCGTGACAGCCGAGAGAAATAGGTGTGTTGCAGGAAGACGAGGCCCAATGGAGAGAAAGAGCACCCAAACACCACGTTTATAAGAGGAAGGGCTTTATTCACCAGCTGGGAGCTTATGGCATAGACAAATTCCAAATGGCCACACTCCCCGTCTAGCTTGATCTTTCCCTTTTTATTGACAGTCAAGAATTCCACCCCACAGGTACCCTTCTCATTGGCCAGTTTGAATCAAGCGGGAGATGCTAGTCCAGCCGCCACAGAACTACAGGATTTCACAGAACTTGGCAATTTCCAAGTTCCAGGAAGTTACAAATTCCTAAGGGCTGAGTCACCATGGAGAGGACCCTGCAAGTGTATCCTTGTGCTCTCCTTGAGAAGACCTGTTCTCCCAGACCTCACCCTTCTCAGGTATCCTCTCTCAGGGGCAATTTCCTCAAATTTTCAGGAGGTTAACTAGTCTCAAATCGTCCTACCTTGGCTTCCCAACATACTGGGATTATGGGTGTGAGCCACCATGACTGACTCCTACTGATTTTTTTTTTTTTAACCATTCTTAGGTCATGGGCAGTACAAAAACAAACACAGATGCTAACACCTGAGTGCGTGCTCACTCTCACTCTCTCTCTCTCTGCTTCCCTAAGGGTCCAGTTGTACCAGCGTCACCTGCAGGGTTTTTAAGAAAGCAGAGTCTCAGCCTCAGATTCTGCCTCAGTTGAGGGCTGCAGGTGATACACATTAAAGGCTGGGCCTGTTTCCCAGTTTGCCCCCCTCAGGAACATCAAGGAGCCTTGTTAAAAAGGGCAGGTACCCAAACTCTTCTCCCTGAAAATTGTGACAGAGTTTGGGAGGGAGACAAGGAATGTGTGTCTTTATCCAGTACTGCAATGGGTTCTTAGAAGTATCTAAATTCCAGGATTCCATTTTTAACAAAGCTCTCTAGAGAAGAGACTGGAAACAAAAGAGCCCATGCTGTCTTTTTGTTTCCTGTTGAAACCTGCACAGATTCAGGAAAGCAGAGATGCTTGTTAACCAGAAATGTGGTTTTGGAAATGAGAGCAGAGAACAGTTTCTTTAATTTGCAACCTGCTGCCCACACAGAGATTGGTGGCTGCTCTGGCCACGCCCGTCTGAAGGAGGTCCCAGAGACAAGACCCTGTGGCCCCCTGGGGGCTGACCTGCCATCTTCCCTCGTCATTCTGCCCACCAGCCTCTTCACCACCTGCAGGGAATTTAGAATAGATTACCCTGAGACTTGGTACAAACCAGGCCAGCTTCCCTGGACTCCAAATAAGTGCAACTAGAACCCCAGGGAGGAAAAAATCTGTAGGAGAAGTAGAGAAAGAATGGGAAAGAGAGGGGGAGGGGTGCCCTCAGCCTTGTTTCACAATCGCTTCCAACAACAAACCACATCTGGTTTCCCTAAGCCGCGATACCAGGTGTAAGACATTCCGGGAACAATCACCTCTGGCTGACGGAGTGGAATATGGCACATTATCAAGAATAAATGAGACAAAATACTCCAATTACAAACGTGTCCGACTTCTCTCTGTCTCATGCCAAGTGTTTGTCTCAATTGTTCAAGCTACAAATTGCCCCCGTGCTAGAGAGGGCTGCGAGTGGGCAGATGGTGGCTTCTGCTCAGAAAGAGATTGTTGACTTTATTTCCATTGGGGAGTTTGTGTTCAGGGAAATGAGGGGGCTCAAGAGGCTTCTCTGTCCCCACCACCTTCAGCACATACAGCGGCATCAGGCAGAAACATCCTAGACTCAACACGTGGAGCTGTCTTAAAAGTAATAGGGAAATTGCAGTATTTTTTTTTTATTGGAGATCAAAAGTATCCGTGGCCTAATTAGAAAACTGGCTAAATAAATTATGGCACATCAGTAAGAGAAAGTAGGCAATCGAAACGAAGTCATATTTTTAAAGAATATTGAATAACCTGGGAGAAAATTGTCACTGTGAAATAAAAATAATAGCACTATCGTTAAAAATAATGTCTACCAGTGATTGAATCCTTCCTAGGAGCCAGGCACTCACTTAAACACTGCACGTGTGCCACAGAATATAATTCACAACAGCCCTGGGAGGTAGGTGCAATTTCCCCAAATTTTCAGAAGGTTAAGTAACTGGCCCAAGATCAAACACCCGGCAGGTGGCGGAGCTGGGAATCGCATGCCGGCCTGTTTGATTTCAGAATCAGGAGCTTTAATCTCTATATGCTAGACTCCCAATTTCACTTTCAATGAATTTAAAACAAATAGAAAAAGATGGAAACGGTGTTTTGTTTTGTTTTGTTTTTCCTGGGTGGCAGAGTTAGCGATGATTTGTGGGGGCGGGGGGTTGTTCTTTCTTTGTGGTTCCAAATTTCTTACATTCCTTTCTTCACACAGAGTGGACAGTTACATTGTAAATCTTTCATAATCTCAAGCAGAATTAGGACAAATGTGAGCTTCGTTGAAAACGTTTAGTTTTTGTTGTTTTATATTTTTAATCTTCAATTGCATAGCATCCCTTTGTGATTTGAACCCTAGCCATGAGATGGACGGAAGAATCATTGGTGTGCTTTAGGATATGTATTCTTCTGGCTGCCACTATTGTTGTTTTCACAGAATGGGGCAAATGAGCTGTTTGTGATGAGGTTCGGAGAGAAAGAACAGATGTGGGGGTGCACCTGTGTGTGTGGCTTACAGGGAACGTATTCATTCAGCTCGCACTCATATTCTGCGTCTCCTCCTGGGGTGCCGAAGGAAAAGGTAGCAAGGCGTCGTGGGGTGAGAGGCGGAATGCCTTTTCAATCACCCATTTCATCCCAATGAGCATAATAAGTTCATTAAACAAGGTTTTATGTGACATGGGAGGCTGCAGAAAGGAAGAGTCAAAGACCCAGGGGAAATGGTTTACTTTTTATATTTAGATTTGATGAAAAATAGACAGCCATGTAGAAATGTGATGGGACAAAGAGGTGACCTAATGGTATAATAGGCCCGTCTATTCTGGTCCTCTTTGGCCTCTCTGCGTGGCCTTCCTTTCCTTGGGTGTGCAACAGGACGCCTGTCACACGAGGGTTTGCAAGGGGGAAGGCAGAAGCTCAGAGAGTGATTTTCTAGGTTTTATGGCTTGCTCTGGGGAAGAAGAGTTCCCAGTTTCAATGGCCCTTCTTGGGGAAGGAAGAGGAATTCTGGGTGGTGAGGGAAGAAGGCAGAGGAAGGAGAGGACGGTACACACGAAGAGGATATTGTGCATATTTGCGCCCTTTTCTGGGCCCTAGTGGGGAGCAAAGATGCCCACAGCCGGTGCAGGGTGTTCAGAACAAATAGACACCGACACTAGCATGGGAGGGACGCTCTGGGTGCAGGATGTCCCAGGGTCAGAAGGAGATGCAGATGAGGAAGGGTTATTATGACTGTACTGTCTAAGTCCACAACAAAAGACAGACGTGTGGATGATTGATTCATAGATAGATGATAGATTGATGATAAATTGATGATACATAGATATTAGATAGATGATAGATAATTATAGATATTAGATCATAGATAGATATTAGATAATTATAGATATTAGATGATAGATAGACGATCAAAGATAGATGACAGGCAGATGACGGGTAGATAGAAGCAGATAATAACTAGGCTGATGAGATTTCAGTTGATAAATTGTGCCTGGCTATGAGAAGCCGCTTGGGTTCCCCCTGTGAAGGCTTCTGGTCTCCGTGAAGGTCCTGTGATCAAGCATTGATAAGAACACGGAGCTGTGTCGGGCAGGATTGACTGGACGCGCTGCAGTGACAAACCAGCCCAGGGCCCTGGCAGCCTAACGACAAAGCTGTATTTCCCACCGTGCTCTGTGTCCTGTGTGGTCACCGGGGCGGGGGGCTTCTCTCTACATCCCTCAGCACCCAGACTCACGGAGACTGTCCTATCCTGCGATGCCTCCGTTATCGACACAACTTCCAAGTTTGCACCGCAAGAGGGAAGAGAGATTTAGGAACTCACATCACTCCTAACGCTCCTGCCTGGACGTGGCCCACGTCACTTCTGCTGGCAGCCCACCAGCCAGCATGAGTCACCTGCAAGGGCAGCTGGGGAGCACCAGGGTTATTTGGTAATCATAGCTGTTAGAGTCTTTTTATTTCTTTTGCTACTGTTATTACTATTGCTACCACTACTAATAATAATAGTAGTTGTAAATTTTGGGGGTTATTTAGAAAGTGTCTTGATAATTAGTGATGTTTTCCTAGAGATCAAAAATAGTAAATTTTTGGTAATCATAGCTGTTGGAGTTTTTTTGTTTGTTTTGCCACTACTACTGTTATTACTATTGCTACCGCCACTAATAATAACAGTAGTTGAAATTTACCAAGTGATTACTACGTGCCAGGAACTGGGCTTTACAGGTGACATGTGCGTTTAATTCAGTGTTCCTCAAAGATTCCTGGAGCTAAGCAATTATTCCTATTTAACTGGTAACTAAACTTCAATAATGTGCCCCCAAGGATTTTGTCCCATATCATCAAGCTTCTGAGTCCCCTCTGCTCTGCAACCGACCCCTACTTCCCTGAAGTCTGATTTTTCTGATGAGACAAAAAAAGTGGCTATGAATGTTTACACAACTCCAAGGCTTGGTGCTGGGCCCCTCACCATCCTCTCTGGGGAGGGAATGAGCCCCCCTGCCCCCGGAGCTGAGTCTTCACCTTCACCTGGGCATCTAGGTTTTGTCGATAAGAGGGCCCTTTGCTGCTTTATTTTCCCACTTGAGTTACATGCATTATTTAGTAGCAGAGTTTCAAAAACATTGAAATGACCGTTGTAAACATGGTTAAAACGTTTTCCTTTCAAAAGGTCCTGCTTCTCTTTGGAACAGTGGGATTTCACCACGCAGAAGTAGCTTCCTCTTTTTCCCCCCTTTGGTGCCAAATACATCTTAATTTTGTTTAACATGTGGTAAATATTTAGTTTTGCTCTCCCAGGGCCAAAAGACATTTATACAAGCTTTGGGGTTATTTAGAAAGTGTCTTGATAATTAGTGATGTTTTCCTAGAGATCAAGAAGGCTTCATGCTGCTTCGATTCAGTTTTTTTTTTTTTTTTTTTGGCTTGTTTCTTTTGGTTTCTTCATTATGTTTTTAGTGATTACTTCAAAATTATCAAAAATGAGATTTTTTACTGGGATATTTCGGGTGTCTGGAATAAAGCAAAAGCTCAACTTAAGGGAGAGATTGTCTAAATCAGTGGTTCTCAACCTTCCTAATGCCGCGTCCCTTTAATACAGTTCCTGTGGTTCATGACCCACAGGTTGAGAACTGCAGGTCTAGATGTTAACTAAATAAAATGCTTTTACTTCCTCTCTATCTAAAAAATGATAGCATACGTTTGTGAAACAAATTGCAGAAAGCAGTTGTGGTATACAGAGTGAGAACCTAAATTATTCATCTTTTGTTTTTTTTTCAATCAAAGACTGTTTTGGGTGTGCGATGGGGATAGATTAGAAGAAGATAACTTCTCTCTTCTGTTAGTTTCAAACACTTGTAGAAAAAAGCTACATGTGAACAAGGCCCAAGTTGATAGAACGAAGAAATTTACTTTCAATGCAGAAAGTATGAACATTGTTATGGGAAACCTTCATACGTGTGAGAATAATAACCACCAAGGCAGGGGGAGCACAGAGGAGATGGTTCAGGCTGTTGAATCACATATGAACTTAAATCTTGGCTCCAACTCACAAGCTGTGTGCCTTTGGACATGCCAGTTAACCTCTCTGTGCCTTGATTTCCTCCTCCAAACAACGAAGAGCTGATGATTATTAGAATTTCCTTCCTTCCGCCCTCCCTCCTTCCTCCCTTCCTTACCTCCCTCCTTCCTCCCTTCCTTACCTCCCTCCTTCCTCCCTTCCTTTCCTCCCTCCTTCCCTCCCTCCCTCCTTCCCTCCCTCCCTCCCACCCTCCCTCCCTCCCTCCTTCCCTCCCTCCC
>CAUYRH010091316.1:0-25197 GCA_963574655.1 Perodicticus potto | reverse complement strand
TTGAAATCTCTCCCACTACCAGGAGCTTTGGTGTTTTCTGTATTCTTTTCTGTAAATCAATTCTGTCTTATCACGGACGGGTTGGGGGGGGAAATAATGTAATGAAGAATAATAAAATACATGTATTTAAAAAAAAAAATTTATGAAGACAAAACGTTGCTATGGTAACTGTTCTAGAAGAGTGTTCTGGCCCTTGTGGTTCAGAGACCTCCCTTGTATAATAAGTGCGGCATTGTAGCAAGATGTTACATGCATACATAGACAAATATACACAAACGTGCTCTATGCTTCCTCCCCTTTCACAGAGAACTTTTTCTCACAACAGAAAATGTTAAATAGGCACCCATTCGTGAAATGAGTTCCACAAATAGCAAGCTCCATGTGCATTTACTTACAGACCACCTGTGTGCGTTAAGGAATCAAACCGCTCATGCCAGACCAAGTGCAATGGCTCACACCTGTAATCCCAGCACCCTGGGATGCCAGGAAAATTGCTTGAGTGCAGGAGTTCAAGACCAGCTAAGCAAGAGCAAGACCCTCCATCTTTACTAGAAATAGAAAAAGGAGCTAGGTGTCGTGGCGGGCACCTGTAGTCCCAGCTACTTGGGAGCCTGAGGCATGAGGATCACTTGAGCCTGGGAGTTTCAGGTTGCTACAAGCTGGGTGATGCTACAGCCCTGTAGCCTGGGGAACAGTGTGAGACTTAGTCTGAAAAAAGATCCATTTATTCCTGGCATGTCCAAGAACACTTACATGGAGGCTGTCTGCTTGCTTCCACCCATTTTCTCTACTTAATCGACGTGTTCATTAAAGATTTTTGATTGCAAGCAACAGAAGTGCATTGCAGCCAGTGTAGACAGAGAAGAAGCCTTCACTGGACACACAGCCTGTGTTCCACACGAGGGGCTCGAACCACGTGCCGGGGCTGTCACGGCGAGCACAGGCTCTGCCAAGACCTCCTGTCCCCTCGCGTCCTGCGTGTTTCTGCCTGTTGTCTGCCCCTCATGTGCCACTCATTCCAAATTCGTGAACGGGGGTTATCTTTTTGTCACTGGAGTGGACAGTGCAGTGGACTCAGGAAAGAGAGAGAGGGAAGACATGGGCTGGAAAAATGTTCTGGAAGTCAGGATTTTGACACGTGCAGGGCCTGAAGTCGGGAAGCGAGGCGCCTGTGAGTGTGCTGTTCACCTGCGCTCAGCGTTCTCACAAGGACGGCAGCGGAGCATGGTGTCAGCTCAGCCAGACACTGTCCTGGTTATGGGGAGCACTGAGAAGCCAGGAGTGAGAGGTAACAATGGGTTCCCTCAGTCCCCTCCAAAAAGCCTAAAAAGACGTCCAAGGAGGCGGCTGGGAGGGAAAGGCTGGCAGCAACACGGGCCGAGAGGCAGTTTGAAGCCCTTTCACAGCCACTTGTAGAAGCCGGGAGGGCCCAGGGAAGTTCAGTTTGTTTTGTGTCATCTGTTGAACACCATGACAAATCTTGTGGGGGTAGGGGAAGGTCAGAGTCTGGTCTTGTTTTACTGCCAGAATTCCTCATAGGGGAGGACAAGAGGCCAGGAAGGGCAATTGAAGGCCGGGAGGGAGGCTGTCCCTCTGTGTCCCTGAGTCCCATCCTAACTCCAGCGTCTGCCTCGTAGGGACTCTGAGCGAGTTGGGCACGTGATCAGCACATTGGACTGGGGGTCTGGGGGCCTCAGGGTCCTGCCTTGAGTCAAGCTAACCGAGCAGCTAATGGGGTTCGGCTCACCCGTCTACAGTCCTCCCAACCAGATCTTTTAAATATCAGTGTGCCTGAATATCTCCCAGAGAACTTGATTGAAGTGCAGGCTTCTAAGCTCCATCCGAGTCTCTGGTTTCACAGACCTGAGTGACTCGGGACTCTGCTCGGGTCAGTTCCACGTGGCGGTGCCTGATCCTGCGAGGTGTTCTGACTCATCCTGGGAGCCCCACAGCTGCCCTGGCGGGACGCGCTCTCCAGCAGCTTACAGGTCCCCAGCATTCTCGTCCTTCCGTGCCGAGGCTTCACCTACAGATGTCTTGGAGCAGCTGCTCCTGACGCCTCCTTGCTGGTGGACGCTAGGCTTCGTGGCATTCTGTTAACACGCTCTTTTCTGTTTTTAAACTGCAGAGTCCGTCATCCCAAGTAGTGGAACGTTTCACGTGAAGCTCCCTAAGAAGCACAGCGTGGAACTTGGAATAACCATAAGTTGTAAGTAAAAGCTACTTCTTTTTAAAATACAGAATTTGAAAATGACATTAGAAAATTGGGTCATTGAATGGTGCACAGGTGTGGCAAATGCTTTAAGGGTATTTGCAAAATTTCTACATCGTGATGCAAAAGTGGGGAGCCAGTCACACTGTACACTCTCCAGCCCTGGGGGCGGTCAAGTTGCTCACACTGTCCTTGGTCTTACTTCTTCATCTGTAAAATGGGAAAATGATATTTACAAAACATAGGGTTGTCTTAAGCATTAGATAAAATAACATGGATATGCTTAGTATAGTGCATGGCAATTATTAAGTTAAGTACTAAATAAATACATTTCTCATGCCTTTCATGAATTATTAGATGAGCAGATAAATGCATCTAGGTTCTCTACGTTATAGTATATTGTGGATTATGCTTTCGCAATAATCTACTTAACTAGTAAAAATCACATTTATTTAGGGTTTTTTTGTTGTTTTTTGAGATAGTTTTACTCTGTCACCCTCGGTAGAGTGCTGTGACATCGTAGCTCACAGCAACCTCAAACTCTTGGGCTCAAGCGATCCTCCCGCCTCAGCCTCCCAAGTAGCTGGGACTACAGGTGCCTGCCACAATGCTCAGCTAATTTTGTTTTCCTGTTTTTAGTAGAGATGGGGTCTCGCTCTTGCTCAGGCTGGTTTCCTACTCTTGAGCTCAAGGGATCCACCTGCCTTGGACTCCCAATGGGAAGAATTACAGGCGTGAGCCACCACACCTGGCCCACATGTGCTTACTTTTAAGACTATCTTCCCATCTGTCAACGTGCATCTATAATCCTTTTCACAACACTAAAACATCTCCTACTTTAATAATTCCTGAATTCCTCCCCAGTGCAGGGTGTCTGGGTAACAAACCCAAAAGGAAACACAGGGCCTATGAATGTGCTTAATTCCCTCCCTGCCTTAGACTCCAGTTCTGTAACTGTTATGGCTCCAGTGGAGCTTTGTATGATGGAAATTGAGGGGTTTCTGTGCTTCTGAAGTCCATGCATAGATGCCTCAGGAAAGTGAAGCAAAAGGTAAGCCCTTAGAGACCAAAGGGAACAGAGGCGGTGACAGTGCCGAGAGGTGCCTTCTTCAGAGAAGAGTGATGTGGTGACATGAGCGTGCCCACTGCACTGTCACACAGCATTCCCGTCCATGGCTGAGGCAAAAACAAGTAAAAAGTTCTCAGTTGGGTAATAAGAAATAGGGCTGTTCAATTCAACTTGGACAATATAAATTTAATACTGAGAAGTGAAATTTTATTTATAACCAATAAACCACACAAATCTCCTGCACCATTAAGAAAATCAGGGCTGTGACTCGGACTCTGTGCTCAAAGAAAGAAGTCACATGAGTGGCAGAAAGCCTGTGCCCCTGGCTCCCCAGCACGGCCCAGCAGGGTGTAGGAGGCACTGGCCCTATTCCAATTGCTGCTAAAGCCGTTTGCGTCCGTGACTGGGCCTCACATGCTCTCAGTCCTTTCACTGTGAAGCAGGACAGTTGTCATTCTGTCAATAGTTACGGCTGCTGAAATTAAGGGACAGCACATTAGAACTTAAATCCCTAAAAACTTGGGGCTTGAGGTATCTTCTGTAACCTCCATGTAGCTGTAGGCTTCCCACTTACTCTGTTTATTGAAACCCACTCGTTCACTCCTTTGGGATTGGCTGTGACGGGGTCGGCTCTGCAGCACACAGCCTGCCCACTGCAGGGACCTGCCTCCTTCTCCCTTCTTTCTCTCGTGTGTCCACTGTGCCAAGCTGTGCTGGACTTTGGGATGCACATCTGTCCTCAGAGGTGCCCTGTCTTGTCCTTAGAGGCACCCCCATCCTCACAGGTGCCCTTGTCCTGTCCTGTCCTCAGAGGCGCCCCATCTGTCCTCAGAGGTGCACCTGCTGGAGCCCTGCTGAGACACCTGTTCCTCAGAAGCTCGCTGCATCCCTGCCACGTAGTTCAATTAGGAAAATGCTCTCTTTTTGGTTGTTATGCAATAGATTTATTCTTAAAAATTGATACAAATGAAAGAATAATTTATTCAGGAGGCTATCTGTTTAAAAATTAACTCAGTGATGTAGATATTTATAGGCTAATTTGAGATACACTTGTGTACACACATATACAAAGTATTTATTTTATACACATTCATTTAAAATCCTGCCTTCTGATGGTGGTGCATGTGTGCCAAGCATTATTTCTAAAGCATTTTAATAGCAGTAATGACAACCACCCAGAAACCCTCCAGGTCTGGCCAGAATCTCAGCCACCAGCAAGCGCTGTTCAGGGACGCTGAGCGAGCAGCAGTGTCTCCAGATGGAGAGAGGATCCATGTACCTGTCAAACGCGCCCATCAGCCCCATGGAGCCCCGGCTCAGGCTGCACAACTCACCAGCACCAAGTCTGTGCCTCTTGGAAAGTACTCGTATTGTGCCAGTTTAAAAATCATAATTTGCTTTCTTAAAAAAAAAAAAAAAAATAGCCAGGGCAGCGCCTGTGGCTCATCGAGTAGGGCATCAGCCCCATATACCAAAGGTGGCGGGTTCGAACCCGGCCTTGGAATTGCAAAACAGAAAAATAGCCAGACATTGTGGTGAGCGCCAGTAATCCCAGCTACTTGGGAGACTGAGGCAAGAGAATCACCTAAGCCTAGGATGCTGTGAGCTGTGTGACGCCACAGGCACTCTACTGAGGGCGACAAAGTGAGACTCTGTCTCTACAAAAAAAAAAGCCAGAATCCAATCTCACTGTTGTGAGAAAGGAGCTGCCTGAGTGCCTGGTTCCTACTTAACATCTGTATTAGTCAGTTTATAAGAAGCCTTTACCTGTGAACAGCATCCCACATAGTATGTCCAGGAAAAGAGCCATGAAGGAGGCAAAGAGGGGACGTTTGTGTGGAGGCCACTGAGGGGCTGACGGAGTGTCGGCATGAGTGTGACTGAGAGCCGGACTCAGCCGGGCTGCCCCAGGCTCCCCCAGCTCTCGGTTCCTGCAGTTTTCAGTCTCCTGTGTGTAAAGGAGCGTGCAGCACATTGCACGCCGCACACATTTACACAGCACGCTGCATGCTGAACTTTTCTGTAACATTGTCAGTAAGTATAAAGGAGCTCAGGCCTGCAAAGGGCCAAGAATGCAGGGTGAGTGCTGGCAGGTGTGAGGGCTCACCCAGGGGCTCATCATTCACACACAGAACTTTGCAAAATGTTTTAAGCACAGCTCTGGCCCACAAAATTCAGAGCCAACTATGATTATGTCACCAGTGAGAAAGCCAGGGCCCTCTTCTCACACCAGTGAGACTGAGGCACCGTGAGGCTCCTGACGTACTCGCTGACTTGGCGTTCAGCGTCCGCTCTGGCTCCGCCAGCTGTGGAAACAGTGTCGAGTCCTCCCTCCACCCTGGACACTTGTCCCCGGGGGCCTTTGCAGCTCCCTCTCCCTGTCCAAGGGACTGAGAAGCAACCTCTCTGATGGTGGACGTGGTGAGCAGTTCCTGATGAAACATTCACAGCACATTAAAGACAGGTGTTACTTTTACTGATGGTATTGCTGTAATATGGAGGGATTTATCACAGCGAATAAAACGGAATGTCCCCAGATGCCTCTGGGACTGATGACTCCACCCCTAGGCTGTCGGAAGCCCAAGCTCGCTCCTTCCCCCACACTCAGCAAAGCCGGTGTCCCTGTCCTGAGCAGTCAGCAGTGACTACAGGCACTTTCTCTTGAGGGCTTATTACAGGGTGCCAGGCCTGGCACATGCAGGTTATGTGTTTTCTGGCCCAGTCCTTAAAGTGACTCTGTGACATTTATCCCTGTTCTGCTGAAAGGAAAGTGCAGCTGAGCTGGGTAATCTACTCAAAGACCTAGAACTAGTAATAGGCAAAAATGGGAGGCAAGCCCGCCCTCCCCGACCTGACAGCGCCCGCCTGCACTGCACAGCTATCTCCACCACCATCAGATTGATGAACCGCCCCAGATTGTATGTCAGAAAAGCAAAAGGCAGCCTTTTGTGAGCGCAGTTAATCTGTTGACTTCCCTTTTCAGTTCTGACTGAATTGTCTACACGAACAAAAACTTGCCTTATTTTTTTTATATAAAATCATAAAGCAGCCTTTATGACAGGGCACAACCAGTTTGTCATTTTCACCCTAAGTCTTAAGCATATTTAGAAGAGAATGGCTCATGGGTTTTTTTTGCCAACTTTGCAATAAAATCTCTTCTTGCTGCTTCATTTAAAATCAAATAACTTGTTTTACTGCCATATACTATGTGTGTGGCTGCAATTAAAGCAAAGCTTAATGATAAGGGTATATGTGTTTCTCTGACAAAGTTTGGACACTTCATCACACAGTTTAAGCAGAGAAAGTTCCAATAACGGCTGGGTATTACAGAATGTTCTTGGAATACTTTGTTGATTCCACGTAATTAGCCTCAAAACTCAGTTCACTCATCATCAGATACTGAAAAGGTTTGTAAACCAAGGATGCACACTGTCATTCTGTCTCCCCTGACAACTGTTTGTTCTCTCTAAGAACCAGTGAGGGATGACCAGTGGTTTTAAACTTCTGGGGTCAAAAAAATAGTAGCTTAAACTTAAGCTTTTACCCGCTCTCCCATCCACACCTCACTTTAAGTGACAGAAGGAGATTTTCTTAAAAGGCAAAAGCCATAAGAAAAAGAAAAGCAGACAACAGCAACCAGATTTGGTAAAGAAGATGGAGAAAGATAAATTTACCCGAAGAAGTGAAGGCGAAGCCTGATTCATGCCTGTACTCCGAGGAGGCCTGGCGCGGTTGGAGGTGAGAGTGGCGGGAGCCTCTCAAGAACCAATCAATCGGTCCTCAGATGCCTCCCCAGCACAGCACAGCCAAGTCCTGTCCCTGCCCCAGCGGAGGGGTAGTTTTATTCTCTGGAAAGCATGCAGGGACAGTTTCCTGGACTGGAAGGAAACAGTTGAATGCAGCAGGACTGCTTTGAAAACAGATTAGGTGAGAGTTTCATACCGATTATCAAAACCGCCAAGCTTCTTCCACCAATATGCTCACGCCGGGCAGCCGAGCAGAATAACCTCCAAGTGGGAGAAAGAATCCAGCCATGTGACCCAAAGGAAACAGCCTGGCTAGAACTATGCAGTTAAGACCATAGTCCTCAGCCCCAGGCTTGCACCAGACTTTCAAATAACTTTCTAGGGCCACACTCTTCATATGAACAGACAGCTAGGAAAACAGCAGACATTGTGGAAGAATCTAACGTGTAAGATGACCACCAAAAACAAAGAAGAACAGCAGAAACAACACATGCAGGAAAGAGAAAACAAAGGAGCAGAAAAACCTGTCCTTAATATCATCAGGAGAAACAATGTCACCTTGGTGAGAGTAGGCGGGGGAGCGGGTGGGGAGTGGGCAGGGAGTGGGCGCTGTTACAGGGTAACATCCAGAGAGAGCAAATGGCAAAATGGAGAAAATTCAGTAAAAATATCAGAAAAACCAAGGAAATTTTTCAGAAATTAGAACAAAACAACAAATAAATAGGGAATCCAGAATGGATAAGAAAATTATATAGGATGAGTCCATATGATACAATATTCAAATAACAGGCATTACAGAAAGAAAAAAGTAGGCATCAAAGAAATAATTTTATAAATATCTTAGAATTGATGGGTATGTTTCCAAACCCGTGGATAAAAACAGACCCACACCAAAGCTTGTCATTGTGAGATCTGAGACGCTGGGAGGAGGTGACTGGGGTCCTTGCGACCTGGGGGGCTGGGGAAGGGCACACAATGTATCCCAAAAATTCAAACAGCAATCAAATAATCATAATAGCTTTCAACAGCAACTCTGAAAGCTAGAAACCAAGGGAAGAGTATCTTTAAAATTCTAAAAGAAAAGGATTTCCAGCCTAGAATTCTTTACCCGGCTAAGTTGTCAGTCAAATATGAAAGTAGAAAAAAGCTGTCAGCTATAGGTCTCGAAATACCCTCCTTCCTTGGGCATATCCTCAGTAACCTTCCAGAGAATGTGTGCAGCCAAAAATAAGGAAAGGAAGCTGGAAGGAGGGAGAGTTGGATGCAGGAGGCAGGGGCTCTGGGGTCAGCAGCCATAGTGGAAAAAGAGCCTCTGGCCTCCCAGGGTCTGTGGAAGGAAGCTCCTGGGATGTGCAGTGACCCAGACAGGTCTGACAAGATTTAACATACTTAGAGAAGATTTTTGTAATCTGGGAAATGTGAGGCATTAAAGTAATGATAAATACAATAAAATTAATTAAATAAAAACATTAAGACAATAGATAATGGCAGGAAAAATGTGATCTGTAGAAAAGGAAATAAATAGTGGAATACTGTTGACATCGTCATGTAAGCAGATTCCAAACGCTGGTCTTACAAGCCTTCTGTCAACACTGCATTGGAGAAATGCAGGGACGAGAACAGACACCATTTTCTGCATGGTGGTCCAGAGGTGGGAGGGAGTAAACGCCTCATCTTTCATAACAGAAAGTGGACAGAAAGGCCAACACAGAACAGTAATTGGTGGTAAGCATTGCATGTTTCTTATGGATACGGAAGCAGCCAAAAGAGCTGAGCGCATTAGCAGGTGCATCTGGGGAGCAGCAGGTTGAAGACTGCTCTTGCCAAACTTTCGACTCTTCAAATTGTACACACGTCTGGTTTTGATACAAATAAAAAATAAATTTTAAAAAGTAATTATAATAGTTTCTTGGTGAGGATTGAGAATGTCTGTCTTTGGGTACATGAAAAATAACCATTGTAAAGTTATACACACAGATACATGTCATCTGGGTTAAAATGTCCAGGGACCTTGCTTTCTGGATTGCAGATGAGCTGAGGCAGACATCTGCTATACGTTGAGCTATGAACAAACTCGGAGATGCCTCCAGTATAAGGCAGGGTTGGTAACGACAGAAACATTGATGTTGACGATGTAGAAGATGAGTTTGAATTAAAATTATTTCATGAAATATGAGGGGGGAAAGGCAAAACTGCAACATTCATCGCAGGACATGAGACTTGACATTGTTCTTCTCTTCAGACCTACTTTCAGTTATGTGTGTTTGGCCACCGCAGTTGAGATTCTAGGAATTGTGACTAACTTTTTATGTTCCCCCCACAATTTAATAATCTTGTGTTGCCCTTCTTGTCTAAGACCTCCCCTGGTGCTGTGTATGTGGATTTCCCGGTTGGAGTCGCCTCTCAGAGGAGAGGAACCATTCCAGGCCCCCTGACGGCAGCAGAGCCACCAGCCCTGCCCCTCCTTTCTGTCCGGCTTCTCCGGCTCCTGTCCTTACTGTCGGCTTCTCCGGCTCCTGTCCTTTCTGTCCAGCTTCTCCAGCTCCTGTCCTTACTGTCGGCTTCTCCAGCTCCTGTCC
The DNA here is from genome assembly GCA_963574655.1 of Perodicticus potto. Classification (NCBI taxonomy): domain Eukaryota; kingdom Metazoa; phylum Chordata; class Mammalia; order Primates; family Lorisidae; genus Perodicticus; species Perodicticus potto. The sequence goes on along the minus strand of CAUYRH010091316.1, from coordinate 15,591 downwards.
TTTCTGTCCGGCTTCTCCGGCTCCTGTCCTCTCTGTCCGGCTCCTGTCCTTCTGTCCGGCTTCTCCTTTCTGTCCGGCTTCACCCGCTCCTGTCCTTTCTGTCCGGCTTCTCCGGCTCCTGTCCTTTCTGTCCCGCTCCTGTCCTTTCTGTTCGGCTTCTCCAGCTCCTGTCCTCTCTGTCCGGCTTCTCCAGCTCCTGTCCTTTCTGTCCGGCTCCTATCCTCTCTGTCCGGCTTCTCCGGCTCCTGTCCTTTCTGTCCAGCTCCTGTCCTCTCTGTCCGGCTTCTCCGGCTCCTGGCCTTTCTGTCCGGCTCCTGTCCTTTCTGTCCGGCTTCTCCGGCTCCTGTCCTTTCTGTCCGGCTCCTATCCTCTCTGTCCGGCTTCTCCAGCTCCTGTCCTCTCTGTCCAGCTCCTGTCCTCTCTGTCCGGCTTCTCCTTTCTGTCCGGCTTCTCCGGCTCCTGTCCTCTCTGTCTGGCTTCTCCGGCTCCTGTCCTTTCTGTCCGGCTTCTCCGGCTCCTGTCCTTTCTGTCCGGCTCCTGTCCTCTCTGTCTGGCTCCTGTCCTTCTGTCCGGCTTCTCCAGCTCCTGTCCTTCTGTCCGGCTTCTCCAGCTCCTGTCCTGTCTGTCCGGCTTCTCCAGCTCCTGTCCTTTCTGTCCGGCTCCTGTCCTCTCTGTCCGGTTCCTGTCCTTCTGTCCAGCTCCTGTCCTCTCTGTCCGGCTTCTCCGGCTCCTGTCCTTTCTGTCCGGCTCCTATCCTTTCTGTCCGGCTCCTGTCCTTCTGTCCGGCTCCTGTCCTCTCTGTCCGGCTTCTCTGGTTCCTGTCCTCTCTGTCCGGCTCCTGTCCTTCTGTCCGGCTCCTGTCCTCTCTGTCCGGCTTCTCCGGCTCCTGTCCTTTCTGTCCGGGTCCTGTCCTCTCTGTCCAGCTTCTCTGGCTCCTGTCCTCTCTGTCCAGCTCCTGTCCTTCTGTCCGGTTTCTCCGGCTCCTGTCCTTTCTGTCCGGCTCCTGTCCTCTCTGTCCGGCTTCTCCGGCTCTCATGGCGCCAGGCAGAGGTTCTGGGTGCTGGTGGGTGCTGGGTAAGCGCGTGCCGGCATGTGCACGACTGTGGAGAGTGTGGCATCCACTCGCCGTGTGTGAGCTGATGAATTCTGCAAAGGTCACAACTCAGAAGCCTGGGGGCTGTGGGGAGGGGGGCAAGTGTGACATCAGCCAGTGAAGACGTGGAGTGAGTCAATCACCATTTCTATAGTATGTGCTGTGTGTGCTGGCCCGGTCTCTATGTGTGATGACTCAGATAATCCTCCTGACAAAATCTCTGAGGTGAGCAGCGTTATATCCGTGCTCACCATTTTACAGGAGAGGGGGCCGAGGCCCCTGAGGACTGTGCCCGCACAGCTAATGGTGAGAGGCCGGGGTTTCCTGCCCGACCATGTGCCACCACACCGTATTACCCTGTATTGCTGATTTTTTTTAAAGAAGCCATGCGTGTATATGAAATCTACTGATTTTAAAATATCCACGACTAAGTCAATGTTTTTAAAGTACTACGAGCCAAGCAAAGCATGCTTGGTCTGTGACGTCTCAAGAAGTGCGGAATTAAGACATGGTGGAGAGGTGTGAAGCCAGGATGCAGCTCAGACCACGCAGGGCCACACCTCGCATTCGGCAGCAGGGCCAGGAGCTCACACAGACCCGGGAGCATCCACCCTGACGGTGTCTTCTGTCTCAGATGTAGACTCCTTAAGGGAGAAAGAGGGAAATCTTGGAAATACGAAGATGGCACCCTGCTTGTCTACAGCCTTAAAAGTTCAGGCCTCTGAGGTCACTGTGCTGTTTCCCTGTGTTACAAAGATGACGAGAGGCGGCCTTGATGCATTTTGTTGCCTGTTTTCGGTGTCACAGACCATGTCAGTGGGACATGGACATTTTAAAGACCAAAGGGAACATTGAGCACTGTGTTATGTCACTAGCTGGAAAAACGCCGTGTGAGTTCCTTGGCAGGTGCTAGAAAAGCGGTACTTGCGCTAATGACAAAGTTTTTATTTTCATGCCCGATGCCCAGAACAATTTGTAGTTTTGAAATACGATGTGACTAAAATTCCTGGATGTTCAAATATCTCTAGAGGAATTATATCAAATCATTGACTGAAGGTTTAAATTATGAATTAATTATAGAGAATAGACTGTTTTGCATTCTTTGCTAGAAGCTAAGAATAATAACCAAATGAAGTCCCATTAACATTTACTATGGGCTAATTTAAATGGTGAGTAAGATATTGGTACCCATGTTTGCATTTCCTTTAAATGTTGTGTTGAGATATTAAACCATCTGTTCATGTGTATAAACATTTTCCTGGGATTCAGATGGGATTATGGAGTATGATATGGCTCTATGATTTTTATGGGGCAATCAGAGTATTTACAATAAAGTCTTTCTTTAGGGGCTTTTAATGATCTCTAAAAGGAAATCACCACAGGCATCAGGTTGGCAAAATATCTCTCCTCAGACATAAATTACATTTCATAAATTTTGGTATGGTTAATTTTAAGAAGCAAACCCCTAAATTAAATGTAAACTTTGTGGGTCAAGATGACTTTTGTATTAACTGTAATTCATTTCCAGGGTTAATTATATGTACACTCATTTCTAATTGATTTTTGTTCTCATCAAATGGAAATATCCCTCAAAAAATAGATCAAGCCCCAAACTGACCATTGTGCAGAATAGTTTTCTGCAAACTCACTAAAAATTACACGTACATGTGTACAGTATCAGTATATATAAAAATTTAGTTAAGTAATAACATTCACTGCCATCAATAAAAGAGTCAAATTCCTGAACATCCCAGAGCTTTCCAAGTATGCATTTATGAGCAGAATTTAAAGATTTGTAGTCCATCTAGCAAAAGGTTTCCTTCTGGGGAAAAAAATGGGATCTTTAAATCAGTGGTTCTTATCTGCCTTCCCACCCAGTACACTTAGTAATATGGTGTCTGCCATGGCAGGGCTGAAGGCCAGGAGGGAGGAAGGACCACGTGTCAGGACTGCTAAGGGACCCCAGTTGGCTTTGATATCCTCCTATTGGGGTGCCCACCCACCAGGTCCCCTCTTGAGAACCACAGATTAAAACAGATTTAAACTTGACGGCCAGTTCTCCAGCTGCAGATTTAGCACAACTTGGCTTTGGTGTTTGTCTTGTTTGAGACAGGGTCTCCCTCTGTCTCCCAGGCTGGAGTGCAGCGGCATCTTCATAGCTCACTGCTGCCTCCAGCTCCTAGGCTCAAGTGATCCTCTTTCCTCAGCCTCCTGAGTAACTGGGACTATAGCCAGTTAAATTCTTTTTTTTTTTTTTGTAAAGGCAGGGTCTTGCTATTATGGAGGCTGGTTTTAAACTCTTGACCTCAAGAGATCCTCCCATCTTGGCCTCCCCTGAGCTATCTGTGATTATTGAAATGAGCCACTGCACCCAGCCTAGTTTTTAAAGTTATAACTATTTTAATGCAAACAGTGGATGTGGTGGCTCAGCCTGTAGTCTAGCACTCTGAGAGGCTAAGGCAGGCGGATCCCTTGAGCTCAGGAGTTGGAGACCAGCCTAAGCAAGAGTGAGACCCTGTCTCTACTAAAAATAGAAAAACTAGCTGAGTATTTTGATAGGCACCTGTAGTCCCAGCTACTTGGGAGGCTAAGGCAGGAGGATTGCTTGAGCTTAGGAGTTTGAGGTTGCTGTGAGCTACGATGCCAGGGTGGAGATAGAGTGAGACACTGTCTCCAAAAAAAAAAAAAAGGTTTTAACAAACATATTTCTGCAGATTTAATGTACACATTGTTTAATCCAGTTGTTTTGCATACAAACTCTACTTGCATTAACAGCTTTGGGATCTATAGTAGTGGGTAAATCACACGTATAAAGATGTGGTGATTATTCTATCTTTGTTATCACAGCACCATCCAGCAGAAAACCAGGGGACCCCCTCGTCATTTCAGACATCAAGAAAGGAAGTGTGGCACACAGGTAAGGAAAATGGGTTTCCTCAACTGCCCCTCGACGCCCAGGGCAGCCCTTGCTGGCGGATCACTGATCTCAGCATCTTCCAGGCGGCCACTGTTAACTGACCACACTCAGCAGTCCAGGTGGCCACAGCCCCCCAGCTCTCTCTCCTCAAATCGATTTATTCCTGCACACGGTGCAGAAAGCAATCAGCTGAAAGCTTTTTATAGGGTCTTTCCGGAATCCAGAATAGACTCTCCTTCACTGGGCATCTTCCATCCTTCATTTTCCAGGATGGAAGAAACGAAAGCACCCAATCATGAGAGAGGCTCCATGTGGGGGTAGAAGCTTGTGAAGCATCTCACTAGGTGCCAGCATTGCTCCCTGGGCAAGTAAGATCCTTGAGCCTTGAGCAATATTCATGTCACCTATTTGGCCCATATATCACCAAAACTGGGGAGTCTGAGACCTTTTATTTCATAGATAAAGATACTTTTATATGATTGAGGGTACTGATATCAGACCATTAACTTTCTCTTTTATTTTCCAGTTAAGGACTTAAAAAATTCATTTTATTAAAGAAATATTTTAATGCTCAGAAAGTAGGGAGGACATGGTATGTGTTTAGGCTTGTAGGCATAGGCTCAGCGGCTGTGACAGAGATGTGTACTTGCAGGTGACCGGACAGGACAGAAGTTGGCCTTTCACCTAACAGTGGGCACAGGCGGTCCTGGCCCAGGGGCTGGTATCCCAGGAGTCTTCTCACCATTACCATTCCCCACCCATGGTAGGAGGTACAGAGAGGGCTGAGTCTGGGAAACGGGTTTTCAGGGGTCACTCAGGAAAAGGGAGAGAGAGCGGGTGCTGGGATGCAGCTGCACTCTCTGTCACAGCACTGACACGGAAGGACAGACCCGCAAAGGTGTGCTTTCACATCTGTCCACGCACAAGTGCACACACCACATTCTCTTCTGTGCACACACAAATGCACACATACCACATTCTCATCTCTGCACACACCACATTCTCATCGGTGCACACACACGTGCACACATACACCACATTCTAATCTGTGCACACACACAAATGCACACACACCACATTCTCATCTGTGCACACACACAAATGCACACACATGCACACACACATTCTCATCTGTGCGCACACTAGTGCACACACAGCTCATTCTCATCTATGCACACACACACACCACATTCTCATCTCTGCACACACCACATTCTCATCAGTGCACACACACGTGCACCATATACACCACATTCTCATCTGTGCACACACACATGCACACACACATTCTCATCTGTGCACACACACATTCTCATCTGTGCACACACACAAATGCACACACACCACATTCTCATCTGTGCACACACAAATGCACATACCACATTCTCGTGTGCACACACACCACATTCTCATCTGTGCACACACTAGTGCACACACAGCTCATTCTCATCTATGCACACACACACACCACATTCTCGTTTTGTTTAATTTCACTATGGACCTTTAAAACTGTCAATAGACCTGCACTGGTCCACAGGCAGGATGAGGTTCTCAGTGGCCACTTTCCAGATAGGTCAGGTGGTGTGGGTTCCTCTGGCCTTTTGCTCTCTGCTCCAGCCACAGTGAATTTCTAGGCACAGATGGAAATGACAGAAACTCCAAGTCTCAGGCCTCCACCTACCTTGCCTTCCCTCACTCCTCAGCCCGCTTCAGGTGTCTGGACTGTCAAAAACATGCAGACCCCAGCCTGGCGCGTCCCTCCTGGGGTCCTGAGGCTTCCTGAGTGAGGTGTATATGCAAGTCCTGGTTTCTTTGGAGTTATTTTATTTCAGGCTAATGTGAGGTTACAAACATCCAGGTGACAATATTTGAATTTGTTAGGTAGAGTCCCTCTTGTAGTTGTGTCCTGCACCCAAAAGGTGACATACACCCCCACACGGTGCGAGCACTCCGCTCCCTCTCCCTTCTCCCCCTCCCTGGTCCCCCCCCCAGCTTGAATTGAATTGAGTTTTTCTCCTCTGTGTACGTGAATCAGAGCATCTACTGGCTTCATATTAGTATCAAGTACATTGGGTACTTGCTTTTTTTCCTTGTGATTCATTACTAAGAAGAACGTGTTTCAACTCCATGCAGGTTAATACAAAAGACGTGAAGTCTCCATCTTTTTATGGCTGAATAGTATTCTATAGTGTACCTATACCACAGCTTGTTAATCCATTCCTGGATTGGTGGGCATTTAGGTTGTTTCCACATCTTGGTGATTGTAAATTGAGCTGCCATAAACATTCTGGTGCAAATGTCTTTTTTATATAAAATGATTTTTTTTTCTTCTGGGTTGATGCCTAGTAGTGGGATTTCAGGGTCAAATTGGAGGTCTAATTTGAGTCCTTTCAGGATTCTCCATACTTCTTTCCATGGAGTCTGTATTAGTTTGCAGTCCCACCAGCACTATAAAAGTGTTCCCCTCTCCACATCCACGCCAGCATCTGTAGCTTTGGGATTTTGTGATGTGGGCCATTACCCCTGAGGTTAGGGTAGATTTGATTTGCATTTCTGTGATGATTAGGGACATTCTTTCATGTTTGTTAGCCATTCGTCTCTCTTCTTTAGAGAAGGTTCTATTCATGTCTCTCTCCCAGTGATAGGTGAGATTGTTTGCTCATTTATTATTGATTAATTTGAGTTTTCTGTAGATCCTAGTTATCAAACCTTTGTCAGATTCCTAAAATACAAATATCTTTTCCCATTCTGAAGGTTTTCTATTTGCTTTGGTTGTTGTCTCCTTAGCTGTGCAGAAACTTTGCAGGTTAATTAAGTCCCATTTATTTATTTTTGTTGTTGTGGCAATTACCCCAGAAGTCTTCTTCATAAAATCTCACCCCAGGCCAATATCTTCAAGAGTTTTTCCCATACTTTCTTCTAGGATTTTTATCATTTAGATAAAATCTTAGATTTTAGTCTTTTATCCATCTTGAATCAATTTTTGTGAGTGGTGAAAGGTGTGAGTCCAGTTTCAGTCTTTTCCATGTGGTTATCCAGTTCTCCCAGCACCAGTTATTGAATAGGGAATCTTTTCCCCAGTATATGCTTTTGTTTGGTTTATCAAAGATCAGATGACAATAAGAGCCTAGTTTCACCTCTTGGTTTTCGGTTCAGTTCCAAATGTCTACGTTTCTATTTTTGTGCCAATACCGTGCTGTTTTGATCACTGAGGACTTTGTAATACAGCCTGAAGTCTGGTAGAGTGATGCCTCCAGCTTTGTTTTCATCACCAAAAATTGACTTGGCTATACAGGGTTTTGTTCTGGTTTCATGTGAAATAAAGAACTATATTTTCTCGTTCTTGACAGTATGGGGGTATCAGTAGGACAATTTAGAAACAGTGGGAGAGCCTCTTTCCCTCAGGCTACCTTGTGCTCAAGCCTCTTTGAATTACTTGGCCAGTTAAGTGCTTCTCACCTACTTTGCATTTACCGTCAGAACCGGAACCCTGGAACTCGGGGATAAATTACTTGCAATAGATAACATCCGGCTGGACAACTGTTCCATGGAAGATGCCGTTCAGATCCTCCAGCAGTGTGAAGAACTGGTGAAGCTCAAAATCCGCAAAGATGAAGATAATTCAGGTATTGAAAGCATCCTCTATTACAGCTGATTTTTCTAACTGCCCATCTGTCACCAGAGATATTAGCTCTTAATGTTCTGCCTACAACAGCTGGCTGGTGACAATTGCAGCAGTGTGTAAAGTAGTTAAAGGGTCTTTAAATTGTGCATTAAGAGTGTAGCACAAATTTTAAGTAATGGTACTTTTAAATGATATAATGAAGGTATTTTCATTATAGAAACGTGCTTATAATCCATTAAAATAATTTTTAAAAATGAAAACTAAGTCATCACCCAACACCATCATAATGTAATGGAAGGAATCGTTTTATAGTTTCTGCTAACATTTATATTACACAGTTATAACCATAGTGAATGTTATGTTTTTATTTTACTTTATATATTTATAAGCATTTTATCATTTTACAAACCCTTAATATCTATGACTTTTCTTTACTGCCTGTAATTTATTTATCATGCTTCTCTGCCTAGATTGTTTCCAATAGTTTTATTATTGTAAATAGTTAGCAATCATAGATATCTTTATGCATAGATATATTTTTTCAATTTTTTTTCTCTTTTGAATGATTTCCTTAGAAAATGTTCTAAAAGTGGGATGGCTGAGTCAGAATAAAAAGGAAATTTTCATGATCCTTGTTAGTCTTACCCTAACAAGACTCTTGCTTTCTCAGACAGCTGTGTTTTGAGGACGCCTAACCATGTGTGAACACGGTGAGATTGTGTTCCTCAGACATCACTGGGCCACAGACTCACCTGAGGAGTTTATTTTACCAGCTCCTAGGCATAGCCCCAGCCTTTCTGGCAAGTGCTATGGCCATGGCCAGGGGCAGCCTGCGGAGCCCTGAGGGGCACCCTTTACTCTGATGTGATGAGAACCTGGAGCTAATGTTTGAAAGCCAATTAATTGGAAGAGTCAGGTGGTGTGAAGAGGCATAGAAACTTATAGATCGTATCTCCAGATCATGAACATTTAATTTAAAATGTTGCCAGTCTTGTGGGCAGTCAGGCCTTCCTCGTGAATACGGATGTGCTGCCGGCGTGACCAGGGTTTTGCCTAAACCAGTCCCATGATGTATTTATAGATCATGAACTCCAGGGTTGCTTTGTTTTATTTTTAGTATAGTGACAATTTAAAGAGTTTAAAGTGATTTGAATGCTGGCTCCACCTAGATTTTTTTCTAGTGTTTTAGAGTTTTTCCTTTATGTGATTAACAGTAGATTTTCACCCAAAGACCCCTTATTGGATCTTTGCAAAGCACTTGATTTTGTTTTCGTGGAACAGCTATGCTCCTGCTTCACAGGTTATGCAAAACTGATTGAATTACATGGACACACAGCACAACTGGCATAAACAGGATGGGGATAAATACATCTGCACACACGCGTTTAAGTTTACAAATCTCTCCGGAGCAGGAGGCACAGGCGCAAGAGAAAGAAACCTGTCACTCTGGAACATTCCACCTGCTGTCCAGGTATTTTCTGACAGAGGACGGAGGGCCACAGTGAATCCAATAAATTGGATAAGTGGAGATTGGTCTCGAGAGCTTCCACTGTAATTTTTACCCAACCAATAATGAATTATCAAAGTTCTGGGATTTCTCTTAATCAAATAGTCTATATCTGGAGCCAGGCAAGGTATGTATGATTCAATGTAAAAAATTCAGTAGTTATATGGATCAGTAAAATTGGTAGCAATGACTATATGCAAATAATTTTTTTTTTTTTTTGGCCAGGGCTGGATTTGAACCTGCCACCTCTGGCATATGGGGCCGGCACACTACTCCATTGAGCCACAGGTGCCGCCCGACGATATACAAAAATATTTTTATCTACTGTTAATCACATAAATCAGTGTTCAGAATTATGCATAGGTTTGTTTATTTCTTATGCAACTGCTTTTCTATGCCAACATTTGCATTTTTCCCTGACAAGCCTGCTTTAACTGTACTTCTTTTGGGGGATTTGTTTCAAAAGAAGGATAAAGCCTCCAGCATCTGCCTGGTCTGTCCTGATGCAGAGGCAGAGACTGTGGAGAAACCTATTTGTTTAATTTGTCCTGCTCAGCATATCTCAGCCACTTTTCTTACAAAGTGAAAAAGCCACGCCAGGGTGGAAGACACGTAGCATGAGTGGCCCACGCTCAGAGCCGGCTGTGTAGACGGAGTGTGTGGCCCACACTCAGAGCTGGCTCTGCAGACGGTACGCACGGCCCACTCTCAGAGCCAGCTTTGTAGATGGCGCGCGTGGCCCATTGACAGAGCTGGCTGTGTAGACGGCGCACATGGCCCACTCTCAGAGCCGGCTGTGTAGACGGCCCACTCTCAGAGTCGGCTCTGCAGATGTGTTGGCAGGAGCTTCAGAAGCAGCTGAGCACTTGAGGAGCCGGATCTTGTTTTCAACTGCTGATTTCCTTTGGCTCATTTTTGTTCACCTTTCTACCTTTCCCCTATAATCTCTATGGAAAATAGTATGCTAATTGTCATGTTTTTAATTTTTTTTAAATTTTAAGAGTTGCAGTTTTTATAAAATTCTAAATCATTCCATTGACAACCACACATATACCTAAAATAAAATTATAAATATTGCTGCGAGAGACATATGTACCCAAACCAGATTTTCTCAAATTGGCGTACCAAAATATTTACTCATTCAGACATGTTTTTATGAAAGATCACTATTTCAAAATTATCATCTGATCACTGATTTGGAAGAATCTGTGAGATCCTGGAATCCTCATCTCCCATGGAATTATAAATATAATTTGAATAACTGAATTCTTTCTCATTCAGACTAAAACAAGGGAGAAAAAGCCCTTTTATTCGAAACATAACGTGCTCACAGATTAGATTAAGGCCGGCTATGTAATCATCCAGAGGTCAGCGTGCCGCTCAGGCTCAGCTCGAGAGTTCAGGCAAGCTGCTGCCCCTCTCTGGGGTTTGGACCTCAGGGAGCTGGGTAACTTGAAAGAAATACTTATCAGCACAGTCGGCATTCAATAAGTGGGGACTATTTTATTATAATTACCTCCTGAAATCATTTTCTCTGAGTTTGATCTGGTCAAGTTATAAACAAGTAGAAAATAAACACTGGTTGTTCTGGCAGTTACTGATCTGGAAATCTGACACTTGGTCTGAAATTCTCACTGGGACTTGAACCGGTCACGTTCAGCCGTCATTGTGGTTCATCAGGATAGTTGTAAATGGTCACAGGAAGCGTACGTCACTGTCCTGGAACGCGGCTCGCATGAGAACTGCTGCACTCAGTTTCCGGTTCTTTCCTTAACTGCCTCTGCCTCCCCAGCCTTCTCATCAGTCCCAGGAGGTTTCCCCCGGCCAGTGGGACCTGGGTCTGGACCTGGTGCTGCAGTCAGGCCAAGGACTTGCTCCCTCAGAAAGTTGTGCCTCCCTGAGGGGCTCGGCCCTGCCCTGCCCTACCCAGGTGACGGGGAGCCACCCTCACAGTTGTTAAGTCTTTCATTTTCGAGCGTGATCAGCTTTTATTCGCCATGTGTGATGTTCCAGGTGCTGTACTAGATTAAAAAAAAGAAAAAAAAAAATCCCTGCCCTTAAATCAGTAATGCCAGAGAAGAGAAACCGAGGAAAATCAATAATGATTTTTAAATTTGTAATTATTATGGATACATAAACATCGTATTTATTTATGGAGTACATGCGAGATTTTGATACAAATGTGCAATAAGTAATGATCACATCAGGGTTACTGGGTGTCCCATCACCTCAAGCATTTATCATTTCTTTGTGTTGGGAACATTCCACTCTTTTAGATTTTGAAATATGCAATAAATTGTCGTTAAATTTAGTTGCCTATTTCACTACCAAACACTAGGCCTTATTCCTTCTGTCTATCTGTATTTTTACTATCCCTTGTTTATCCCCAGAAAATCATTAATTGACAGCACAATGACTGTTCTTTGGGTATCCACAAAATGCTAAGAGAATGCAAAGGCCACTTGAGCTCAAGGGGGTGATGCTGCAGCCCTGATCCTGGAAGGGTTGGGAGATGGTGCAGGGTCAGGGAGAGCAGAACAGTCTGGAGGGCAGGGGTGTGAAGTGTGGACGGTGCAGGGTCAGAGAGAGCAGCACAGTCTGGAGGGCAGGTGTGGCTGAGGCATGTAGCAGTGCAGGGCCTGGTAGGAAGGGAGGGCACTGGAGTGAAGCCATTGTGAGCCTGTGAACTATGTAACGAAATTTAAATCTTATCCTGGAAGGCAATGGGGAACCTGAAAGAACTTAAAGCAGGGAGTGAGCCCATAGTATTTGGTGAGTGACTACTATTTTTTTGTTTGTTTGTTTATTTTGAAACAGAATCTTGCTCTGTCACCGGGCGAGAGTGCTGTGGCATCACAGCTCACAGCAAACTGTAACTCCGAGGCTCAGGCAGTCTTCCTGCCTCAGCCTCCCGAGTAGCTGGGACTGCAAACACCCACCTCACCCAGCTAATTTGTCTACTCTTAGACAAGGTGTCATTCTTGCTCAGGCTGATCTCAAACTCCTCATCTCAACGGATCCTCCTGCCTCAGTCTCCCAGAATGCTGGGATCACAGGTGTGAGCCACCGCACAGGCTGTTGACCGCTGGTTTTAATCATTTACTGCAGTGTTAGAGAAGGCATTCAAGAGAGCCTGAATTAAGTGTGTTTCTAGCCTGGTGTAGGGGAGCAGAACAGGATGACAGAGAACGCTGCCCAGGCCACACAGATGACAAGCTGGGAAACTGGGGCAGATTAGCTTCTGTGAGCGTCGGCTTCCTCACCTGTAAATGTCACTCAATGCCTACTTCACATGGCCCGTGTAAGAATCAGGGGAGGTCATGTATTTAAGCATCACCAGTAAGTTTGCAGCTGGTAAGGCCTGCTGAATGCTAACTGTCTGCAACCATTACTGTGTTAGGGCGTTTTGAAAATTAATTACAGCTTTCTTTTACAATGGTGAAATCTTTTGGAACACTTGAGGCCGTAGGTGTTTTCCACTCCTCCCTGGAAGTTGAGGAGTGTTGGCATGTCACCCTGCGTTCCTGCAGGGACGTAACTCAGGCAGAGTCAGGTGGGCTGTGCTTGGGTCCACAGCACCAGTACAGTGACTGGTCCCCAACCCCCAGATCCTCAAAGATGCAAATAACCCTCATGAAATAAAAGCCGTTGTTTTGCTTTGATTGCATCTGGGACCAACGTAAATGAAGAGGGGAGAGCTTGGAGATCTGGCTAGCACCTGAGGAGGGCTCTGACGCAAAGCAGCGGAGAAACTGTGGAATCTGTGGACAGGGGAGGAGCTCTGCACACCTATCTGTGTGTGTCCACGTGTCTGCCTCATGTGACACCCTCCTGTCACCCAGGTATACAGCAGCTAGTGATGGCCTGAGAGCCTCGTCCTGTGCCGTGTCTGCAGAGACTAAGTGAGAACTTTGCCTTCATGGGCTCTGATCTGTACTGAGAAACATTCCCAGGCTGCAGCTTGTCCCTACCCGGAGCAAATTACCTTTGTACAGTCAAGTTACCTATTAGATCTGCCCTGCTAAGATTTAGGCTTTCATGTGTACTGTTCCTGGTTCACCAGTGCTGAGCTGAGCTGAGTGACGTGCAGCAGCTTGGCTAGAACCTGGACTGGGGAGCAGAGATCCCCATCATAAGCTCTGGAGAGTGACCCTGGCTGTGCCGGCAGCAGAGGAAGCCGACGTGTACACGAGAGACTCGGACGCAGGCAGGGCCTGTGGGAGGACGAGCCGTGCTCTTCCCTCTCTCTGGCCCTCATGGTCACCCAGAGAGCTGCTAGAACACAGGTGACTGGGCCCCTCCCCCAGAGTTTCGTACTGATCTTGGAGGAAATTCTTGTAAAATTGAGAATTTGCATTCTTCTTTTTTTAATTTAATTTTTTAATTTTTTTTATTTTTGGGGATTTGTTGAGGGTACAAGAAAACAGGTTGCACTGATTGCATTTGTTAGGTAAAGACCCTCTTACAATCCTGTCTTGCCCCCAAAAGGTGTGTCATACACCAAGACCCCACCCCTCTCTCTGCTCTCTCCTTCCCCCACCCCTACCACGTCATTGTCATTAATTGTCCTCATATCAAAATTGAGTACATAGGATTCATGCTTCTCTATTCTTGTGATGCTTTACTAAGAACAATGGGTTCCACTTCCATCCAGGTTAATACAAAGGCTGTAAAGTCTCCATTTTTTTAATGGCTGAATAGTATTCCATAGTGTACATATACGACAGCTTGTTAATCCATTCCTGGGTTGGTGGGCATTTAGGCTGTTTCCAAAATTTGGCGATTGTAAATTGAGCTGCAATAAACAGTCTTGTGCAGGTGTCCTTATGATAAAAGGATTTTTTTCCTTCTGGGCAGATGCCCAGTAATAGGATTGCAGGATCAAACGGGAGGTCTAGCCTGAGTTCTTTGAGAGTTCTCCATACTTCCTTCCAAAAAGGTTGAATTAGTTTGCAGTCCCACCAGCAGTGTAAAAGTGTTCCCTTCTCTCCACATCCACGCCAGCATCTGTAGTTTTGAGATTTTGTGATGTGGGCCATTCTCACCGGGGTTAGATGATATCTCAGGGTGGTTTTGATTTGCATTTCTGTAATAATTAGGGATGATGAGCATCTTTTCATATGTTTGTTAGCCATTCGTCTGTCTTCTTTAGAGAAGGTTATATTCATCTCTCTTCCCCATTGATGTATGGGATTGTTGGTTTTTTTCTTGTGGATTAATTGAAGTTCTATATAGATCCTGGCTATTAAACTTTTGTCTGATTCAAAATATGGAAATATCCTTTCCCATTGGGTAGGTTGTTTATTTGCTTTGGTTTTTGTCTCTTTGGCTATACAGACGCTTTTCAGTTTAATTAAATACCCTTTGTTTTTTTTTGTTGTTGTTGCAATTGCCATGGCAGTCTTCCTCATAAAGTCTTTTCCCAGGCCAATATCTTCCAGTGTTTTTCCAATTCTTTCTTTGAGAATTTTTATTGTTTCATGCCTTAAATTTAAGTCCTTTATCCATCTTGAATCAATTATTGAGAGTGGAGAAAGGTGCGGATCCAGTTTCAGTCTTTTATATGTGGATATCCAATTCTCCCAGCACTATTTATTGAATAGGGAGTCTTTCCCCCAGTGAACGCTCTTGTTTGGTTTTTCGAAGATTAGGTGGTTGTAAGGTATTAGTTTCATTTCCTGGTTTTCTATTCGATTCCAAATGTCTATGTCTCTATTTTTGTGCCAGTACCATACTGTCTTGACCACTATGGCCTTGTAATACAGCCTAAAATCTGGTATGGTGATGTCCTCAGCTTTGTTTTTATTACTAAGAACTGCCTTAGCTATACGGGTTTTTTTCTGGTTCCATACAAAATGCAGAATCATTTTTTACAAATCTTGAAAGTATGATGTTGCTATCTTTTTTTTTTTTTTTTTTTTTGGCAGCTTTTGGCCGGGGCTGGGTTTGAACCCGCCACCTCCGGCATATGGGGCTGACGCCCTACTCTTTTGAGCCACAGGTGCCGCCCTGATATTGGTATCTTAATAGGGATGGCATTGAATAGATAGATTGCTTTGGGAAGTATAGACATTTTAACAATGTTGATTCTTCCCAGCCATGAACATGGTATGTTCTTCCATTTGTTAATATCCTCTGCTGTTTCCTTTCTTAGGATTTCATAATTTTCTTTATAGAGTTCCTTTACCTCCTCTGTTAAGTATATTCCTAGGTATTTCATTTTCTTTGAAGCTATGGTGAAGGGAGTTGTGTCCTTAATTAGCCTCTCATCTTGACTATTATTAGCGTATAGAAAGGCTACTGACTTGTGGACATTGATTTTATATCCTCAGACATTACTGTATTTTTTGATGACTTCCAGGAGTCTTGTGGTTGAGTCGTTGGGGTTCTCTAAGTATAAGATCATATTGTCAGCAAAGAGGGAGAGTTTGACCTCCTCTGCTCCCATT
>CAUYRH010091315.1:0-13953 GCA_963574655.1 Perodicticus potto | reverse complement strand
TTCAGGCTTGGAGTACAGTGTGCGGGCTTCCCATACAATCGGAGATATTTTTATCCACCTGATTAATGTAACATTCATGATATTTTCTCATTTACTATGTGAAAACAATTTTGATCCGTATTTAGAAGATTTCTCCTGATCCTTCACATATTCACCACAAGTGTGATCTCACCCTTTATCATCTCTCCCCCCACCCTCAATCAAATTTATAAACATGCCCATCAACCAGATAGTGTGCCTTGTACAAGACAGGTGTGAATTTGCTCATCTCTTCTTCCCTCCCCCCACCTGCTTGATTTCTGGTGAGTGTTATTTCCATACATGCACAGAAGTGTTGATCAATTAGTTCCAACTTAATAGTGAATACATGTGTGGTGTTTGTTTTTCCATTTTTGCGAAGAATAGCCTCTAGGTTTTTGTTTGTTTGTTTGTTTGTTTGTTTTGTTTGTCTTTGGCAGAGACAGAGTTTCACTTTATCACCCTCGGTAGAGTGCCATGGTGTCACACAGCTCACGGCAACCTCCAGCTTCTGGGCTTAGGTGATTCTCTTATCTCAGCCTCCCAAGTAGCTGGGACTATAAGCACCTGCCACAACGCCCGGCTATTTTTTGTTGTTGTTGTTGTTGTTCCAGTTCTGCCAGGGCTGGGTTTGAACCCACCACTCTCGGTATATGGGGCCGGTGCCCTACTCGCTGAGCCACAGGTGCTGCCCAATAGTCTCTAGTTTCATCCAGGATAATACAAGAGGTATTATTTCAACTTTTTTTATTATGGCTGAGTAGTACTCCATAGTATATACATACCATATGTTTTTAATTCACTCATGTATTGATAGGCATTTGGGTTTTTTCCACATGTTGGCAATTATGAATTGTGCTGCTATAAACATTCAAGTGCAGGTGTCTTTTTTATAAAATGCCTTTTTTTTCCTTTGAGTAAATACCCACAAGTAGGACTGCTGGATCAAATGGTAGGTCCACATTTAGTTCTTTGAGGTATCTCCATACTACTTTCCATAAAAATCGTACTAGCTTGCAGTCCCACCAACAGTGCCTAAGTGTTCCTCTCTCATCATGTCAACATTAGCATTTGGTATTTGGGGATTTTTTGATAAAAGCCATTCTCACTGGAGTTAGGTGATATCTCATTGTGATTTTGATTTCCATTTACCTGATGCTTAGAGACATTGAGCATTTTCTCATGGTTTTTGGCCATCAGTCAAACTTCTTTTGACAAGTTTCTGTTCATGTCTTTTGTTCACTTTTTAATGGGGTTGTTTAATTTTTTTCTTGCTGATTTTCTTGAGTTCTTTGTAGATTCTGCTTATCTGCCATTTTTTTCCACGTTATTGTAAGGGTACAAAAAACCAGGTCACAATTGTTGAATTTGTTAGATAGAGTCCCTCTTGTAGTTGTGTCCTGCACCCAAAAGGTGTGCCATACTCTCCTACCTTGTGCCCTTTAAGTGGGAGGACTCCAATCCCCCTTTCTCTCTCCCCTTATTCCTCCTCCCCCCCATTTGAATAGAATTAAGTATTTCTCCTATGTGGGCTCATGTTAGATCATCTACTGCCTTCATAATAAAATTGAATACACTGGAAACTTGCTTCTCCATTCTTGTGATACTTTACTAAGAAGAACGCATTTCAACTCCACCCAGTTTAATGCAAAAGATGTAAAGTCACCATCTTTTCGTACAGCTGAAAAGTACTCTGTGGTATACATATATCACAGCTTGTTAATCCATTACTGAGTTGATGGGCATTTAGGTTGTTTCCACATCTTGACAATTGTAAATTGAGCTACAATAAACATTCCAGTGCAAATGTTTTTATGATAAGATGATTATTTTTTTCTGGGAAGAAGCTTAGTAGTGGGATTGCAGGGCCAAATGGGAGATCTAATATAAGTTCTCTGAGGAGTCTCCATACTTCTTTCCAAAAAGGCTGTATTAGTTTTCAGTTCCATAACTGTGTAAAAGTATCCCTCTCTCTCCATACACACACCATCATCTATAACTCTGGGACTTTGTGATGCCAACTATTCTCACTGAGGATAGGTGATATCTTGGTGTGGTTTCGGTTTGCATCTCTCTGACGATTAGGGATGATGAGCATTTTTACATGTTTGTTACCCATTCATCTGTGTTCCTCAGAGAATGTTCTGTTCATGTCTCTTGCCCAGTGATAAATCGGCCTCTCTGCTCTTTATTTGTTGTTGTTGATTGAGTCAGATTTGTTGGCAGATTCTAAAAGTACAAATACCTTTTCCCCTTCTGAAGGTTATCTATTTGCCTTGACTATTGTGTCCTTAACTGTGCAAAAGCTTTTCAACTTAATTAAGTTCAATTTATTTTTGTGGTTTTTGCAATTGCCACTGAAGTTTTCTTCATAAAATCTATCCCCAGGCTGACATCCTCAAGAGGTTTTCCCACAATTTCTTCTAGGATTTTTATCATTTCATGTTTAGATTTAAATCTTTCATCCATATTGAGTCAATTTTTATTAGTGGCAAAAGGTGTGGGTCCAGTTTCAGTCTTTTACATGTGATTATTCAGTTGTCCTAGTGCCATTTATTAAATGGGGTTCATTCCCCAGTGAATGCTTTTGTTTGGTTAGATCAGATGGCTATAAGAGGCTAGTGTCATCTCTTGGTTTTCTATGTGTTTCCATATGTCTATATCTCTATTTTTGTGCCAATACCATGCTGTTATGATCACTGTGGACTTGTAATATAACCTAAAGTTTGGCAGAGTGATGACTCCTGCATTGTTTTTATCACTAAGTATTTCTTTGGCTAAATGGTTCTTTTTCTGGTTCCATACAAAATGAAAAACTATTTTTTTCCATTCTTCAAAGTGCGATGCTGGTATTTCAATGGGAATTGTATTGAAGCTGTAGATTACTTTGGGTAGTATAGACACTTTAACCATATTACTTCTTCCCAGCCAAGAGGATGGTATGTTCTTCCATTTTTTAATGATTTCTGCTGTTTCTTTTCTTAGGGTTTCATAATTCTCTTTGTAGAGCTCCATTACCTCTTTTGTTAGGTATATTCTTAGGTATTTCATTTTCTTTGAAGCTATGGTAAAGGGACTTTTGTCTTTGATTAGCTTCTCCACTTGGCAGTTATACACATATACAAAGGCTACTAATTTGTGGACATTGATTTTATACCCTGAGATGTTATTGTATTCCTTGATCACTTCCAGGAGTCTTGTGGTTGAGTCTTTGGGGGGGGGTTATGTATGAGAGCATATCATCAGCAAAGACTAAGAGTTTGACCTCCTCTGCCCCCATTTGGATGCCCTGGATATCCTTCTCTTGTCTGACATTAGCTAGAACTTCCAGCACTGAGTTGAATAGTAGTGATGATAGAGGTCATCCTTGTCTGGTTCCTGCTCTAAGTAGAAAAGCTTTCAGTTTTACTCCATTCAGCATGATATTAGCTGTGGGTTTGTCATAGATGGTTTCAATTAGTTAAAGAAATGTGCCACCTGTACCTATATTCTTAAATGTTCTTGTTAGGAAAAGACATTGAATTTTGTCAAATGCTTTTTCTGCATCTATTGAGAGAATCATATGTTCTTTGTTTTTGCTTCTATTAATATAGTGAATTACATTTATGGATTTGCATACGTTAAACCAGCCTTGCATCCCTGGGATGAAACCTACAAGATTGTCATGTATAATTTTTTTTAATGTGTAGCTGTAATCTATTGGCTAAGATTTTATTGATTTATGGCTTAAAAACCATAACAAAAATGGAGAATCCCTTGCTATTTAAAAAAGTAGAAATGGGGGCGGTGCCTGTGGCTCAGGGAGTAGGGCGCCAGTCTCATATGCTGAGGGTGGTGGGTTCAAACCCGGCCCTGGCCAAAACTGCAAAAAAATAAAAAAATTAAATTAAAAAAAAGTAGAAATGAAAAAAGAAAAATATAAACAAAAAAATAAAAAACACAACAAAAGAGAACAAAAGAAAAAAAGGAAAATATATTGAAAAAAGAAGCAAAAAAAGTAAAACTATGTGTGTGTGTATATCTGTGTGTATGTATGTATGTGTGTGTGTACATATATATATATATATTATATACATATATAAAGCAATATATAGCCTAGATGCCAGGTGACACAGTGGTGTTAGGAGATGGAGAACACACTGGATTTACTGTATATGATGGGTGTGGGAAGCCACTTTCCAGTTGCAAAGAAGACTGGATCTTGTCTTCCTGACTTCTTGCCCTCAATCCAGGCCTGTTCACTTTGTCAGCATTTAGTCTGCATGGGACTGGGGTATCAAAGCACTTGCCAGACTTCCCGGGAGGCCAATTAAATGGTGTTCCCTGACAACAAAGCGGCCCTCCCAGAAGTACAGGGGCCGCTTAGATCACCCCCAAGATGGCCACTCAAGCTCAGCAGGTGTGCCAGAGTCAGCCATGCACTAGGACCTGGTGAACTCTTCCTCCCATGCCTGCAGTCTTCCCACAATGTTGGGGAACACACCCAGCTTGGCATTCAACCCTAGCCTCTGAGCACTGTTCAAGTCTACTTGCTGCTCCAGCAGGCAGCCCAGTCTGAAATTAAAATACTGCAGGACAGCTCTTTCCCATCCCAGACCTCCATGGGAGAGCCAGCTGACCAGCCAACCTATGTCATACCAAGCAACTGTCTTCTGTGTTGATTTTCCTCAGCTCCAGACCTCCTCATTGGCTCCTGAAGGCTCCTGCTGCTTCACTGTACTCCCCAAAGTGATGTTTCTATGCAGATTCCCCCAGCTAGAGGTGGCTGAAGTCCACATTCTCTGTCTCACCATGAGAAGCCAGCAAGGAGATGTCTCTAGTCTGCCATCTTGCTCTGCCCCCACATCAGTCCTTTATGAAATATATAGCATGCAAATATTTTCTCCCATTCTGTAGGTTGTGTATTTGTTGTATTGATTGTTTACTTGGCTGTACAGAAGCTTTTTAATTTGATCAGGTTCCATTATTTATTTTTGTTGTTGCTGTGATTCCTTCAGGATCTTCTTCATAAATTCTTTGCCAAGGCTAATGTCTATAAGAGTTTTTCCAACATTTTCTTTTGGAATTCTTATAGTTTCGTGCCTTAAGTTTAAGTCCATTAGCTATTGTGAATTAATTTTTGTGAGTGCTAAGAGGTGTGAATCCTGTTTCAGTCTTCTACATCTGGCTATCCCATTTTTCCAGCACCATATATTGAATTAGGGATTCTTTTACCCAGTATATGTTTTCACCTCTTTTGTCAAAGATCAAATAGCAGTATGACAATGGTTTTATATCTGGGTTCTCTGTTCTAATTCATTGGTCTGTGTCTCTGTTCTTGTGTTAGTACCATGATGTTTTAGTTACTACAGACTTAGAATATAGCTTGAAGTCTGGTAAACTGATGCCTTCTGATTTGTTCTTTTTACTCAAGGTTGTTGTGGCTATATCAGGTCTCTTCAGATTCCAAATGAAGCATAGAATTATTTTTTCTAGAGCTTAAAAAAATGATGTTGGAAAAAAAATGATGTTGGTATTTTAATGGGCATTGCATTGAATCTATAAATCATTTTGGGTAATTTAGCTATTTTAACAATGCTGATTCTGCTTATCTATGAGCATGACATATTTTTCCATCTATCTACCTCATCAGCAGTCCCCTTCCTTAGTGTTTTGTAATTTTCCCTGTAGATATATTTTACCTCCTTATTTAAGTATATTCCTAGATATTTTATTTTCCTTGTTGCTATTGTGAAAGATATTGAGTCTTTGATTTGATTCTCAGCTTGACTATTATTGGCATATAGGAATGCTACTACTCTGTGTATGTTGATTTCTAACCTGAGACTCTGCTGAATTTATTTATCAATTCCAGGAGTCTCTTGGTAGAATTTTTGTGGTTTTCTAGATGTAAGAACATATAATTAGCAAAGAGTGATAATTTGACCTCTTCTTTCTCCATTTGAATACACTTGATTTCTTTCTCTTGCCTGATTGCTCTGGCTAGGACTTTCAGCACTATTTTAAATAGAAGTGGTGACAGTGAGCAACTTTGTCTGGTTCCAGTTCTAAGAAGAAAAGCTCTCAATTTTTCCCCATTCAGGATAATGTTGAATATGGGTTTGTCATATATGGCTTTTATATTCCTGAGGTATGTTCCATCTGTGCCTATTTTGTTAAGTTTTCTTATCATAAAAGGTGCTGAATTTTGTCAAACTCTTTTTCTGTGTCTATTAAGAGGATCATGTGGTCTTTATTTTTGCTTCTATTTATGTGGTGAATCACACTTATAGATTTGTGTATGTTAAACCATCCTTGCATCACTGGGTCGTGGTAGATTATTTTTTTGATGTGCAGCTGAATACAATTGAGTAGACTTTTATTGAGTATTTTTGCATCTAAATTCACAAGTGACATTGGTTTATAGTTTTCTTTTTTGTTGTGTCCTTTCCTGGCTTGGTAGCAAGGTGATAATTGGCTTTGTAGAATGAGCCAATTGAGGGGATTCCTTCCTTCTCAATGTTACGAAATAATTTCTGCGTATAGCTACCAGTTCTTTATAGGTCTGATAAAATTTGGCTCCGAAATTTGCATTTTCTTGATTACTGGGGAAATTGAACCTTTTCATTTTGAGTCAAACAAACTAAGCTGCAATATTTAGGGATGCAAGCTTAGGTGGTTAAACTGTAAAGAAAGCCAAAGAAGTGATTACTATAAAATACAGAGGAGTGGTTACTTTGGAGGGGCATGAAAGATGAAATCACCCACCAGGACACACAGGGGGTAAAGAGCCTTATAAACACTGGCAATGCTGTATTTTTTGTTCTGTGTGACAGTTACACAGGTGCTCACTTTGTGATATCACACTGAGCTATAAAGTCTTATTTTGCACACGTTTCTACATTTGTTTTATTTTACAGTAAAGAAAACTTAGATGGTTAAGTGAATGAAACAAATATTATTCAAATGTCTGCTACATGCTAGGCCATATGACAAATACTGAGGATCCCAATATTAATGAAGAAGGTTCTTCCCCTCAAGGTCACCATGAATCACATGATTAATTGGTGGCAGCAAAGATTGCACCTGGAGCACTGAGAACTGGTGAAAGATGTCAAGCAGGAGGAATATATCATGGGCTTCAAAAGGTGAGTATATTGCAAGCAAAGAATAGGAGGGATACTGGGGTATTGTGGACATCTTTAGATCTGTGACCAGAGCTACTTCACCATCTACACACACAGATTCCCACTGTCACACACACTCACTCTACTCATTTTCTAGGATTGCTTTAGCCAAGTACCACAGGCTGGGTATCTTCTGGTGAACAACAGAAATATATTTTCTCACCCAGTTCTGAAGGCTAGAGTCTAAAATCACCCTGTCAGCCAGTTGGTTCTTCAGGAAGCTGTGAGAAAAGGATCTTTTCCAAACCTGTCTCCTTGGCTTGTAGATGGCCCTTGTCTCTCTGTGTCTCTTCACAACATCTTCCCTCAGTGAGTAGCTCTATGTCCAAATTTCTCCTTTTATAAAGAAAACAGCCATATTGGATCAAAACCCACCCTATTATCTTCTTTGAATTTGATTACACCTGTAGAAATCTCTCTCCAAAAATAAGGTCACATTTAACTAGGGGCTAAAATTTTCATATTCACAACATTTACACATACATACACATGCAAAAATTTACACATTATCCAAGTACTCTCCTATGCATACACAGTTATACATGAACTCACATACATATACACACATCTATACATACATGTGGTATACACACTCAAATTCTCACACACACTCATAATACAATCTCACAATGTACACATACACTCGCACACCCCAGTTACATTTTCTATTTTTTTTTAGACAGAGACTCACTATATCCCCCTCAGTAGAGTGCTGTGGCATCACAGCTCACAGCAACCTCAAACTCTTGGGCTTAAGTGATTCTCTTGCCTTAGTCTCCCAAGTAGCTGGGACTACAGGTGCCCACCACAACCCCCAGCTATTTTCTTGTTGCAGTTGTCATTGTTGTCCAGCAGGCCCAGACCGGGCTCGAACCCACCAGCCTCAGTGCATGTGACTGGCACTGTAACCACTATGCTATGGGCGCCAAGCCCCCAGTTATGCTTTCTCACACACATTGACACACTCTTACATGCAAGCAGACACATAGTGTCTCGTGTCTATAGGATGGGTTTAAGGTGGGTTTCTGTCACTTGTAATTTAAAGAGGCAAGATTCTTAGTTTAGAGGACTTTCTTCCCCCCCCCCTTTTTTTTTTTTTGAGACAGAGTCTCACTTTGTCGCGTTGGTAGAGTGTTGTGGCATCACAGCTCACAGCAACCTCTAACTCTTGGTCTTAAGAGATCCTCTTGTCTCAGCCTCCCAAGTAGCTGGGATTATAGGTGCCCACCACAATGCCCAGCTCTTATTGTTGTTGTTGCAGGTGTGATTGTTGTTTAGCAGGCCAGGGCCAGGTTTGAACCTGCCTGCCTTGGTGTACATGTCCGGCACCCTACCCACTGAGCTACGGGTGCCACCCACTTTAGAGGACTTTCTAATGGAAGCCTAGAAGGCCTGCAGAGACAAGGAAGATAGAGGGTGAGTGGATTTTCTCTTCCCTTTTTCCATTTTATTTCATTGGTGCAGTCATGTACTATTCTCCAACAACATTGCTTTCTTTCAACACTTCACCAACCATGCCTTACCCACCGCAAAATTTGCAATCCTCCCTGCTCCTTTCATGGCAGGTCTCTGTGTGTATGTCAGTCTCTCAAAAACATTTCCCACACTCTAGGTAAGGCATGTTACCATCACGTTACCTTCTTATTTATTTATCATGATTTGGAATTATTTTATCTGTATGCTATTTACTCTTTCCTGATTGACTTTAAGCCCCCTAAAGATAAGACCCAGGTATGTAGTGCTCCCCATTTTATCCATGGAACCCAGCACCCAGTGTGGCACCAATGGGTGATGCAAGAAAGTCAGCGAAAGATAAGAGACAGACAAGGAGGGAGGTTTATGAATTCTCCATCGTGCAATAACTTCCCAGATGTGCCCCCTCAAAGCTAGGCATTCTGAGAAGACTACTCCAACTGGCAATTTCACCTTTGATTCCTATGGCTCTCACTCACTGGAGGTGGTGCTACTTTCAACTCCTAGACCATTATTCCGCCTCAGCCTCCCCACCTGCAAGCCAGGGGAATGCCCTGCTATGTGACCCACTGGCTCCAATAGCAAGGAGCCTGTGCCCTTTGCTTTCAGCAGGGTTACAGTGTCTCATTGGGATCATGCATTACTTTGTTTTGTTTGGGGCCAATGAAAAAACATGTCAAGAATCTTAAATTGACTGTACCAAATAGTAATTCCCCCACTTTCCATTTTTATAACTTCTGAACGCCAAAGGCTTTTCTCTGGAGGCATGCCACAGGCTAGGCTGCATTTCTTGGGACAAAGCGGTGAAGAGCAGTACATTACTCAGAAACCAGCACGGGGTATGCAAGCAACTTTCCGCCTAAAGAGTCCTCTTTGGGGCTGACACTAGAGGACTGCTTTAAAGTTTCTTCTTTTGTTTTTGAGACGGAGTCTTACTCTGTCACTCTGGGTCATCATAGCTCACAGCAACCTCAAACTCTCCTGCTTGAGCAATTCTCTTGCTTCAACCTCCCAAGTAGTCGGGCTGGTCTCAAACTCCTGAGCTCATGCAATCCACATGCCTCAGCCTCCCAGAGTGCTAGGATTACAGGAGTGAGCCACCACTGCTTTAAAGTTTCTATTAACAAAACACTATTTGGGGGGAGTCATATTTTTCCAAGTAACATACAAGAACTGACTATGGTTTATTAACATTCCATTGTTTTAGATACCAAGGCTTTTATTTATAACAAAACGCAGTCCCGGGAAAAACCTAAGTTTACCGTGGTGTTTTTACCATGCCTGAAAACCACATTCCCTCCTCCCTTTCCTTTCAGATACTCAATCTCTGGGAAACCAAATTGACAAGTTACCGGCAATTCAGCACGATGCAGTGTTGCGCATCAGAAATCAGTATGGAATGGTACACTCACTTTGCCTGTAACTCTTTGCAGCCTTTCAATTGCCATCTCTCTAACTACATTTCTTCAAACAATATTGCTGTTTGAGTGGCATCAATCTACGCAGGATTGCCCTTTGATGTCAAAACTCTCAGTCAGCCCACATGAATAAATTCTGATTACTTTCGTATTCTGAAAAGAAAATGTATTTTTTACATCATGGTCATGAGCTGTGAATGAACATTTAATAAAAAATAATATTGACTTCTCCTCTGTAGGTGTTTGATGCTAAATTTGGTGTACTTTGCTATGAGAACCACCCCAGGCCCAGCTTTCTTAGCCTTGGCCTTAACACTCCATTGCTTTGCCTAATTCTTAATTCTCAGCAACTCCCATGGCCTAGTTTGGTTTTTTTATTTAAAAAAATTCACCAGTTTAAACTTCACATTTCAGGTTTGATCGTTGTGGGGCAAACTGGCTCATAAATCTTTGCTCGGCTACTAGTAACTAGAGAGAAGTTGCTTTCTTCAGTAAACATCCCCTGCTTCTCAGTAATAGGGTGCCTTCCATCACCCAGAGGTTTTTTCCTTTTAATTGAGTGTTTGTTGAAGCATGACTCTGAGATAGGAAGCCTATTCAGGAATAGAAATTGCAGCCCAAAGTGCCCGTTACTTACCTGAGACAGGGCCGAGACCAGCTGCACTTTACAGAGCCTAGACGCTGAAACATGCCCACTCGGCTGCTGGGCCGATTAGCGACATTGCCAAAAATGATGGGGGTGAAGGGAGATCAGGGGAGCCTGGGTCTGGGTAGTCTCTCCACCACCTGAAAACCTGAGGGATAAAAGGAATAATAATTACAATAATAATGCAGGTGCTCTGTCTTTGCTCCCTCCCAAAAGGGGAGAAAAAAATTCTTCCTAAAATAGAAAATTCAGCTTCTCTGTACACCAGAGCAACACATCTGTGTTTCCGCACCTATTTTTCTCCTCTTGCAGTCAGAAGTCTGCTTTCAAATCTTCCCCCACCATTCATATTTGAAAGGAGAAGAGAACTAATATCTTTTCGATCTTTATTTTGAGTCAGACATTGTATTAGCTGCTTTGAGTATATCATTTTCTTAATTCTTTCAACAAGGCACTTCACTCGGGCCACGCGTTATGAACAGCTACTGCGAAGACCTTTGCTCTGTCTTAGCTCCCCCAGTCATGATAGCACGGGCCCCATTTTTCCTAAGCCAGAGTTCTTCTTATACATCAATATGGATGAGGTTTTCCTTTGAACTGTTCATTCTTCCAGTAATGACAGATGTCGGAATAAACTGCAAAACTCCCCAACTTTACATTCACTGCATTCACCTCCAATCAATAAACGCATTCTGGTGCTTCGCAGCGGGAAAACAGTCTTCATTATGGCCTCCTTGGCCATGCGGGGAACTGCTCCTCCCAGCCCCTCAGAGCTTACACAATTTTGCACATACCCTTCTCACCCCTGATGGGAAGCACTGTAGTGTCTGCAAATGTGATTTATTTGAATTCTCGCAAAAACATTTGAGGTACATCCGGGTGGTCCTCTGTCCTGAGCTGAACCTTGCAGCCCTGCAGAAATGGGTTATTACGGATATATGGGAATAACCACAGCCCCTCTCTTGGCTTGGATAAATTACAGTGTGACCTCTCCCTGGTATCCAGCACATGGCAAGCCCTTCGCCTTCAGACAAAATGGTAACATTACAAATACCTGTCCTGCAGAAATATCTGAAAGCTATTCTTTCTTATTCTAACACATGCACACCTCGGCTTTAATCATTGTCCTCATCGCCTTGTCCTCAAGGGGTCCTGTGCACACCCCTCTCTCTTGCTCACCTCCTGTTGCCCTCACCTATCTGAAAGCCCTTCAGCTTCTTCTTTGTTACCTATCAGCGCTTCAACAAAAAGCTTGAAACCTTCCACAGAAGCAGACCTGAACGCAGAGCTGGGTTTTCAGAGATCAACAGAGTGACCCAGAGAACTGCAGGCAGGAGAAAAGTGTGCTCAGGAGCCACATCCTGGTCAGGATTGTTTGTCTACAGGAGGCAGAAACAAATCTAAGAAGTTCCAGTAAAAAGTAAGGTCGTTATTAGTTCCAAAAGGACTGGGTTCAGGCAGTAAAGCCAACAACTTGTGCCACACAGCCTTCCACCTCCACTTCAGCTTGCACATCTGTCCAACTCCCTTTTCTGGTAATCAGTTTCCTCCACTCACCTATTCCCATAATTCCGACATTTATGAGCTGCGTGACCTGGAAATAACATTAACCCTAATTCCACCAGCTGTAAAACCTTCACTTCTCATAGTTCACACTGTATGTAGAAACATAATGTAATTGGTTCAGCTTGGGTCAGATGATAGCTTCTGGCCCAATCAACTGTGGTGGGTGTGGTCTACTGTGCACAGGGCTATTCAGATGTATCTCCCCAGTTGCTATTCTGGGTGACAGGCACCCCTTATAGAAAAAGTAGGCTGAGCAAGGTAACTGTCTGGGACAAGGGAACTCTCACTAGCTCAGTATTTCTAAAGCTTAAAAAACATGGCAAATAATGGTGAAAATGAAATCTGGTCCTTTGCCAAGTGGTCAGTGTCCCTAGACTTGGCTCTATAGATTGTCTGTTGTTTAAATCGTTTTTGAACATATTTTTATGCACTTTCAACCTTTTCCTAAATTAAATTTCAGTAGTCTTTTTCTCCCATTACTTAAAAAATATTATCAATTGGTGTCTCCCAAGGGAGAAAGGAAAGAAATGCTTCAACCAGGACTTTCTCCTCAAGCATTTGCCAATGACTCTACCCTCTCTCTCTCTTCAAAATAGTTTTGCCAGTACTATCCGTGCCAATTATCCAACAATTCCCATGAAGTCTTTTTGCTGTACCGTGGAGTTTGGCACCAAGTTTGTATAGTATTTGTTTCCCAAACTAGATTATAAACTTTTAGGCGTCAAAGCCTGCTCTTTTTATGTTCTTGTTTCTATATTTCCATGTCATAGTATGTATTAGGAATTGAAATATTTATTGGAGATTATTTGAGTATCTATTACGACAGGTTTCAATAAGTAATCTCTCATCAATGACATGTATTGGTCATTTCTTATTTGGTCACAAGTTGCAGAAACCAACCTAAACTAGCTTGGGCAACAAGGGGAAATTATTGGAAAAATATTAGGAAATATCACACCTAAGCCATGGGATTACCAGAAAGATAACCCAGCTGAAAAGTCAAAAGGATTCAGAGACTCAAAAATAAAATCAATCTCCCTCCCTCTCTCTCTCCCTCTCTCTCTCTTTCTCCACCCCCTTCCTTCCTACATCCCTTTCTCCATTCTGTCTCTTTCTCATGCCTTTACTCTCTCTCACTTTTAGACTGTTCTCCTGAGTATAACACTGACATCTAAGACTGAGATGGTGTCTAAGTTTAACATTTTACATCTGCCACTGCGGGAGAGAACCTGACTGTCTTTCTCGGTTTAAATTTTAAAATCCTGGCTTGGCGGCCAATAAGCGGGCGGCGGGAGCGCGGGGTTTGTTGGGAAGGCGCTGGCCGGGCCCTAGGCTCTGTCAGTGGCGGCTGCTGCCCGCTCCAGAGGCAGGGTGTGCGGCGGCGGCCGAGGCTGGCAAGGACGGACGCCAGGGCCGGGCTGTGCCGGCTTCTCGCAGTTGTGAATACCTTTGGACAACTGATGATATTTATTATTGTACCCACTTTCTTCAAATAAAAGATGGGTGGATTATTTTCTCGATGGAGGGAAATTCAAGCATTGGAAGAATTTAGGGAAAAAAATCAGAGATTACAAAAATTATGGGTTGGAAGATTAATTCTGTATTCTTCAGTTCTCTATCTGTTTACATGTTTAATTGTATACTTGTGGTATCTTCCCGATGAGTT
>CAUYRH010091314.1:0-71409 GCA_963574655.1 Perodicticus potto | reverse complement strand
ATTAATAAATTGTGGTACATGTATAACATGGAATACTATGAAGCCTTAAAGAAAGATGGAGACTTTACCTCTTTCACATTTACATGGATGGAGCTGGAACATATTCTTCTTAGCAAAGTATCTCAAGAATGGAAGAAAAAGCATCCAATGTACTCAGCCCTACTATGAAGTGAATCTATAGCTTTCATATGAAGGCTAAAACCCAGTTATAGCACAAGAAATGGGGAAAGGGGCAAGGGAGGGGTGGGGAGGGGGAGGATGGGGTGAGGGAGGGTGATTGGTGGAATCACACTTACGGTGCATCTTAGAAGGGTACAACTGAAAATTACTAAATGCAGAATATAAATGTCTTCATATAGTGATTAAAAGGCCATGATGTCTATGTTAAATAGTTCAATGAAAATATTTCAGATTGTATATGAAGTCAGCACATTGTGCCCCATGATTGCACCAATGTACACAATTATTATTTAATAAAAATTTAAAAAAAAGGAAAAAGAAAGAAGTAACCAATGAGCCATATAAAGTGAGACATATATTTTACCCATTACAATAGAAAATACTTTCACAAGAAATATTTTGGGATGATAAGAACGTACAAAGATCAGAATACTCTGTTATATGGGTAATGAAAGATTAAATAAATTATAAAATAAACTGTTCAGAAAATAATTTGGTAGTTACTCTTTTCTTGCCCTTTGATTCAGAAACACTACTTCTAAGAATTTCACTCTAAGAAAGTGATGCAATATTTTTTAAAAAATTATTTGCACAAAGTTTTTTAAAAACTTTTTATGTTGGGAAGAAAAGGATATGTAAATGTCAATAAAATAAAATATAATACAGACATTAAGATGTATGCTTTTAATAATTTACTGAAATAAGAACATGCTTATAAATACAAAAATGCAAAACACACAGTGTAATATATAGTTCTTACATGCACCAAAGACTAAAAGAAGAATGAAAATCCATTATAATGATTATCTGTGGTAGTTGTATTATTAGTTATCATTGTTTGCTTGTGCTTTTTAATAGCTCCTTGATTTTTCATAAGAGGTATTTATTACTTTCATAGTCAGGAAAAAGACCTGGCTAATAAAATAATTTGGTTTGAAATGAATCACAAAGGAATAATAATAATAACAGCATTACCCATTACCCATGCACCTCCAATACATTAGTAGATTCTTTGTACCTATCTTGACATTTTTGGGTTTTTGTCTGATCATTTGTATTCAAGTAAATGGGGACTCAGTAATTTTTATGGGAGGTGGTGTATCCATTAATATCGGTTAGTTTTGAGGAGAATATTATGTTATTTACTTATCCAGCCACCTCTGTCTTGTTGAGGGTTTGAGTGGTAATGGGAGGAGAGGGGGAGAGGAATACCATTTTTTATGCTAAAATAATTTAATGATGGTAGTTAAACAAAGCATTAAGCTGTGAAAAGAAATCACCCATAAAGTCTGACCTACTAACTTTCTGATTTTGTCTCTGTTTTATAAGATTGATATTTGGAAGGTGATTACTCTTTCAAGATTTGAACTTTGGCAGGAATCAACTCCTAGAGGAACAACTCGGTTAACTGAATTCAAAGTTAATAAGAAACTCTTCTTCAATAGGGAAGAGAGAAAATTGCAGCTTTTTTCTTTTCTTCAGTCAGGATAGTATAACATTCCATATTCTGTGGTTGGGAGAAGCAGTATTAGATGTAGTCTTTGGGATTCTGATATATTCTCGGTTTATTACGCAGTGTCGTAGTATTTTTTCATTATGTGCTGCTGAAAGAGTTCAATCACCTCAGACGGCATATTGAACACACCTTCCACCTTCCACAGAGTAGAGCCTTATCCGAAGACGGTCACCTCTGTTCTCAACATTTCTAACACACATCACCAAAGGTTGACATCAAGGACGTGGGCGCTGTCCATGGTGGGGGGAAACCAGAGGCTAGAGACTCAGCCTCAGACATTTCCTCACCATTCTCCGTGTGCCTCTCATCTACTGCAAGTCTGACTCTGCTACTGTATGAAGTTTGATCCAATTATAGCAGAATTCAAAGGTTGCAGGGTAAAAAATAAATTTCTGCCATGCAAGGGTGTTTTTATGGCGTTAGTGATTCACGCAGGACCAACTGTTGTTCAGGAATGTTTGGTAGCTTTCTCATTCCTGTGTCAAAGTCTTTATCATAAGGCTGAGCTTGAGTCCCATTGTGATTGGGGACAACATGCAAAACACAGCTTTGCACTCCCATCTTTCACTTCTAGTTTCTTTTCCTCCCTGCCCAGTCAGAATTCCGGAGCTCCGGTCTTCCCTTATTCTACCCCGTACTTACCATTGAGAAAGAATACCATGCAGTGCTTTACACTCAGCCCTGAAAGCTGACTAATTTATAATGAGATTTCTATTATTCTTCATTCCATGTACATTTTAAAAGACCCCAAAGTCTGCATAGTCTATGGGATTAAATTCAGATTAAGTAGAATTCCTCATGTTATCAAATCTGTAAGGAGTAATTTTGGGGTTAATGCCTCTTCTATCTAGGCAGCTCTGTTCTTGATCTGAGGGCAGCACACGGAACAAGCTGATCTGCCCCACATCTCTCGCTGGCATGCTCACTTTCCTCCTTCCTAGGCCCCAGGCGCATCCCCGCAGGTGGGCCCAAACAAATTCTTATTCATCCAATATTGTCTTAACCCATTCCTGAAATTGTGGTCTTCTGGCCATCTATAGTAACCATAGCAATAAATCTGGATGCAACTCCCACCTCCAGCAGCGGAAGTTTAGCCCTACAATCTGTCTTTGCTTTGACTATTTTATTTACATGCTTAGAGTTTATGTTCTATATTTTCCTCTAGCTAGGTTCCTTATTACCTGCTCTATAGAAAATCTTCCTCCCTTACAGCTCAAACACTCCAAAAAGTATTAATTCAATCTAACAACTGTTACAGACACATACACGTATGTCTTCACAGAATCCAGGCATGAAAGAAAAGTTTACACATGATTATGTAGAGACTTCTGTTCATATGTCTGGTATAAACATAAACTGTATATGTATACATAAATGAAAACAGCTCTTGGGTCATCAGTACAAGTGAAAATGCAATCCACTATTGTTAGTAGGATAATTTGGTCGATTAGAGCTAGATATGGCCAGTCCCTCCTTTTATGAAAATCTCCTTTCCAGCCCCCCACTAGACTCACCCTCCTACTCTACCCATGACACACACACACACTTCAATTATATAGCAGATAATTTTGTTGAGGTCAGCACCATGACATTATTTTTAGTGGGGAAATCGAGGCTACTTGGTTTTAATTATTCTGACCATAATTAAATTTTCTTCTCTGAGCCATGTAAAATAGGCCTGGTGCCAAGCATCTTAAACACATTATCTTTTCACTCTTCACAATACCTCATTATAGTAGTTGGCATAATTCCTATGTTCCAGTTGAGGATACCAAGGCTGATAATGGCTGTAACCTGTCTCAGGTTATCATGGTGCAATAGGGCTCAAGACGAACCCCATAGAATCATATAGTTAAGGAATAGGCTTTATTGGGAAACTTACAAGCTAGAGTCAGCAAGAAAGGCCCATATTTCTCTCAACATCCCACAGAGAGGTGGGCCAGGGCTGGTGCTTTGCTGGGAGTCACAGTGAGTTTATAGAGCAAGGGGAAGAAAAATTGGTAAAGACACTGCAAATAGGTTATTTGGATGACAAGTATAGTTACGAACTATTTTACATAATTTTCTGAGGAAGCCAGCTGCTCAGAACCTGGGGACCTTGAAACCTAGTAAGAAGATACAGCCTCTCCTCTGAGGACCAGGGAAATAATGTAGCATCGTCCTTTGGGGAGAGTGAGAGATCCTGTGAGCCCTTTGCTAGCTAGTGTATTGCTCAGGAGACTCAGAGAAAGCACTTCAGTCACTTTTTGAAAATTCTACTTTCTACACCTTGGTTATTGTGTCTGTCCATGCATGTGTGTTGGGGGGGGATGGGAGGGGACGGGGAAGAGAGAAAGAAAGGGGTACTGAGAAAAGGGGTGCAGAATTTAAACCCATATTTTCCCGATTCTGAAGCTGGTATGTTATTAGTTGCCTCTAATACCTGCCAAACATTTGTTTTCTTATTTTCCATCCGCAATTCCCATAACTCACTCTCATTGCCATCTAGCCCAGCTCTACTTTACCCCAAGACAACTGTACTTCTGTTCATCCTTTTCTGAAACCTCTGGGAATCTTTATTTTAAGTGGTATTCATATGCCTCTGAATCTTGGAAACCCCTTAGACCTTTCTTTATATATTTATGCTTTTGCTCATCACTGACAATCCTTGAAAAATTTCTCCAGGCAAATTTACTGCTTCTCTCACTCAGGTGCATAGATGGGACCGGAAAGGACTCAGAATATCTGTTTGCATTGAGGCACCTGTTCCCTTAATTTCCTAAAAAGATGAATGTATGTTTTCAATATTCATTTTACCTCTCCGTGATGTTTTCCATTCTCATCCCTCCTAGGATTAATTGACCACTAGTCTTCTCTATATTTCATAGGACCCTGAACACATGTCACTGAGTGAACCCACCACAAAGACTTTGTTTACATGAACCTTCTCTTATCGGATGGGAGAATCTTTCGGGCATTCAGAGAATGAAAAGTCAAGCCGTAGAATGCGACAGGGTATTTGCAATATGTATAATGAGTAAAGCGCTTGTATATAGTCTGGTCCTACAATAACAGAGAAAAGGAAGACAACTTAATAAAAAATATAAGCATGGGATTTTAACATGCATTTCGCTAATACCAAAATGCAAAGTTAAAATGGTTATCAACTCCATTAATAATCTGAGAAATACCAGTTAAAATTACAGTAAAGTGGGCACCGCCTGTGGCTCAGTGAGTAGGGCACCAGCCTCATATACCAAGGTCGGTGGGTTCAAACCCGGCCCCGGCCAAACTGCAACAAAAAAATAGCCGGGCGTTGTGGTGGGCGCCTGTAGTCCCAGTTACTCTGGAGGCTG
The DNA here is from genome assembly GCA_963574655.1 of Perodicticus potto. NCBI lineage: Eukaryota > Metazoa > Chordata > Mammalia > Primates > Lorisidae > Perodicticus > Perodicticus potto. The sequence goes on along the minus strand of CAUYRH010091314.1, from coordinate 66,378 downwards.
AGGCAAGAGAATCGCCTAAGCCCAGGAGTTGGAGGTTGCTGTGACCTGTGTGATGCCACGGCACTCTACCGAGGGCAATACAGTGAGACTCTGTCTCTACAAAAAAAAAAAAAAAAAAAAAATTGGAAGCTCTTTATAAGAATCCATACTCCTAGGTGGAAGGCAATTGGCTTAGCCACTTTGTAGAGAAGATAGGTATTGTCTACTATGTTTGCAACAGGCACACCCGCTCACCCACCAGTTTCATTCTTAGTTATATACTCGATGAAATACACATCCATCTGTAGCAGATCATATACAAAAGAATGTTTATAGCAGCAATGTGCATAATACTACAATCTAGAAATAGCCCATATGGTCATCAATACTAGAATCGAGATGGAAGTTATAGTATGTTTAAATAACAGAATATTATTTAACAGTGAAAATAAGTAAATTACAGATCACATCCAAGTGAAGATGATTTTCACAAGCAAAGCCAGAACTAGCCAAGCAGACAAACTGATTCTATAATATTCTATCATATAAAAGTTCAAACAGAAAAATATTTATTTATGTAAAGTTAAAAAAAAAACCCACAGGTAAAATTAAACTAAAGGCGTTAGGGATCCAACCATAAGGTCTAAATGATAAGCAAAGTAAATCAAGGAAAATATTGTCTTAAGTGTCAGAGTAGTTATCTTGAGACATGAGGAGAGATTTGTGATTGGGGACAAGCATGGCAGAGAATGGAGAGGCAGCCATCAAAATGCCAAAAGTATTGTATTTCCTTATTTGCATGGTGGTTACACAGATGTTGTTTTGTAATAATGCGTTAGGGTGCACAGTTTGGTTTTACTCAGTTTTCTGTACGTGCATTACACTTTATATTTTAAAGACATTAAAAGCAGATGAGGTGAACTACTGGAATGGTAGGGTGATGAGACAGGCCAATGACTTCTGGGCTAGATTTTCACATATCTCTGGGTGGAAGGAGATGGTAACCCATTGGGCCAGATATTGGTGCTTTCCGTTCCTCTGAGATCCCAGTGTGGAAGGTAATCCAGGGAGGGAGGGAAGTGCCAAAGGTATATATTTATATATCTATTTTCTTTCATGGAGGTCACAAATTCCTGCCTGATTTGGGGTTATCTAAACACCTCAGAAATGTTTTAACAACTATCTGACAAAAAGGGAACTACAATTCAGGTTTACTTTCTCCCTGGAGGCCTTTAGTTTACTGTGCACCCATCACTCAGGGATGAAAAGAATGGTGGGAAGGAAGACCCGCCCATCATACAGGGACCTTAAGTCTTTCCAAGAAGGGCAAATAATAGCTTGCCTGGGCAAAATATCTTATCTATGTAATATATAATGGTTGAATATTAAGAAAGACATACTGGATTTTACTTAATGAGCACTGGATTTTGCTTTAATAAGGTCTACGTCTGACTAGCTAAATAGAGAAAGAGAAAGGTAGGGAGGGAGAAAGAGACATGTAGGAGTAAAGGAGAAAAGAAGCTTAAAGGGAAGAAGAAAGGCCCACTAGCTCTGAAATACTCTCTTAATTTTTATTGTGAGCCAATGAATGTGATTACCTTATCTCTGCCCCTCCAAAGGCTAATTAATTGTTTAACAAGAGCTTCAGCTCTTTAGCTGCTCTCAGCTTGAAATATCAGACGCATCCCTGGGAGTAAGTTAGCCACAGCACCAAGCAGGGAACAGAATGAGATGAGGCAGCAGCACAGATGAGATCGATGTTAATTGAAGGCTAGTGAGATTTAAATTAGGACCTTGCCTGCATGTTTTTCAATTCCACAATAACCCAGTTGTGTGAGGATGGGAAGGTGGAGAAAACTGTAGACTCGGCAAATGTGGAGCCCACGTCTCAAAGTTGGGCAGGGCTCCCTGCTTTTCCTTCACTGAATCTTTCATCACTGTGGTCAGCTCCTCCGGCATATCCTGGTGAAGAGATCGCACACTTACCCTATACAGGGTCATGTAATAAATACATTAAGCTTTGCAGGCTAGATTGTTTCAGTTGCAACTACTCAGCATTTCTGTTGTAGCCCCAAAGCATACATAGACAATGCAGAAACGAGTGGGCAAGGCTAAGTTGCCATTAAACTCTGCTAAAACAGCGATAGGCAAAAAACAGTGAAGAGCATATTTTTCTGACCCCTGTCCTACTGAATAAGGGTATAGGCTTTCCACAGACAACCTCGAGTTCAAATTGAAACTGTCATTAATGAGATTTGTAACATTTACCGAGTTACTTACCTTCTCTAAGCAGCTGTTTGCTCATCTGCAAACTGGGGATAACCATACTTCACGGTGTCATGTGAATTAAATCAGTCACATATGAAACTTGCCCAAGACAATACCTGATTGATGTGTATTATGTTTTCAGTAGAGGCTAGCTATCATCATTAGTCTTTCATTCTCCATTCATTCATTCATTCAGACATTCAGTGGGTGTCTGCTGTGTGTCAGGCACTCGGTAGGTTAGGGATACAACAATACATGATGTCTACCCTTGATCCAAGCCAGCAGTCCCCAACCTTTTTGAACCAGGGACCAGTTTCATGGGAAATAATTATTCCATGAACCAGGGGAGCAGGGACGTTTTGAGGATGATTCAAATGCATTACATTCATTATGTACTTTATTTATATTATTATTACATTGTAATATATAATGAAATAATATATAACTCACCATAATGTAGGATCAGTGGGAGCCCTGAGATTGTATTCTTTCAACTAGACAGTTCCATCTGGGGGGTGATGGGAGACAGTGACACATGAAGTATCTTGCTGTGTCCTCAGTTCCACCTCAGATCACCAGGCTTTAGATCAGTGGTTGTCACCCTTCCTAATGCCGTGACCCTTTAATACAGTCCCTCATATTGTGGTGACCCCCAACCAGAAAATTATTTTCATTGCTACTTCATAACTGTAATTTTGCTGCTGTTATGAATCATAATGTAAATATCTGATCTGCAGGATGTATTTTCATTGTTACAAAGGGGCAGCGCCCCACAGGTTGAGAACTGCTGCATTAGAGTCTCATAAGAGGCACACAGCCTACATCCCTCATGTGTGTGGTTTATAGGAGAGTTCCTGCTACCATGAGAATCTAATGCTGCCACCGATCTGACAGAAGGTGGACTTTAGGCGATGATGCAGGCAGCGGGGAACAGTTGTAAATACAGATGAAGCTTCCCTCACTGGGCCACTGCTGTTGGCCCAGTTTTCTAACAGGCCCAAAATGAGTATAGGTCTGTGGCACAGCAGTTGAGGACTGCAGATCTAAGGACCCACATAGTATCAGAGGGGAAATATACATACGTGCATTTATAGGGCAAGGATAAATGATAAGAAATTCAGAAATGCCTGGGAACTAGTAAGGATACACACACATCCAGTTTAGTTTTGAAGCTTTCTGGCTTTGAATGGCATTCTTTGTGTTTAGAGCAGTTGCTAAATTATTTCTAAGTTTGAGATAGCTCATAAAAATCCAATGAAAACACACTCATTTTGGAGGGGGATTACCTATTATAATTAACCAGAAACAATAAATATAGTAAATAAATTAGGAAGGAAAGAAAAACCTCCAAAGATTAAAAAAAAAAAAGAATTTTGTTCTTGCAGAGTACTTGCCTATATTACATAATCATTTTAATTTAAAAATATGGATTTGAGGCAAGGAAATTACTGAAGCTGGTATACCCTTGAATTTACCAGTTGAAAGGGATCCAGACTAGAGCTGCCTATAAAAATATGTATCTAGCTATTGGAAGTAAATACATGTCAATATGATGGCCGGAAGTCTGTATACTTGGGAATGAGACACAAGCCCTGCTATGTCCCTTATAATTCATTTAGTATGGAGGAAAACTCTCAAATTTCCTACTCTTTGAGTTTCATACTAAGTTTTCTTTTCCCTGATAAAGAATAGATGTGAGCTCAAAATGCATGCATGGGACTTTCTGGCTACTTTGCCATCTTATGTTAAAATGTTATTACCAGGAGGTAGCCTGGGTAGCTTTGGAATCACCAGGATAGCAGCTTAGGTAGGTTCAGCTCTCGTAATGCACACCAGCTCTGGAGAGTGGAGGTGCACCACCCTTAGAAGGGGGCCAGAGCTGGTGCAAAGGATGTTGTTTTTGCCACAGAACAGTAGGGAACAACTTTTGTTAAATAACGAGATGCCAGTAGAAAAATCCTAAAATAATAGTAGGGAGTGTGGTAGGAGGCTGGCAATTCTACATGAGTATATGGGGTAAGGGTGCTAATGCAAAAGATGAAACATAATAAATGTGATTAGAGAGTCAAAGAATGGCTCCGTAACCAATGTATTTTCTCTATTCAACTCACTGTTTCTTCAAATATTTCTAAAGTACTCATGTATAAGTTCCAGAATCACTTCTCATTAAATGATCAAAATAATTTATTTTTCTTGTGTTAAGCAACCATATAGTAGAAAGAAGGAAAAGGTGGTAGCGTCACTCAGGTGAACTCACACACATGCGTATGAGTAGGAATTAATGAGAGAAAATGGATAACATGAAGAACAACCAAACTAGAACGCCTCAGGTGCTTCTGGAAAGGACTGGGGGCTTTGCTTATTACCCCCAATGGTATCTGGGCATCACCAAGAAGTTGGAGGTAGGAAATATTCCTGGTCAAACAGCACAAAATCTGTTATCTTTGCATCCTCCTAAGCAAAGCACACTACTAATAATGTTAGCTGACAGTGCACGAGGGCAAATAGACAGTGATAAAATGGGCATATTAGTGATAAATGGGTTCCTTATAGGAGTTATAAATCTAACACTCTCCTTCCTTACTTTGCATTGTTAAATGGATTGTATTTGTATGACACTGAGGGGCAAGACCTATCTATCAGAAAGAAATAATTGGAAAAATACACATTTAATGTTTGCATAGATGCTGCATTTTCTCCCTTTTGCTATTGTCTACGGCAAGCCAAACTTGATTTAATACTATCTTGTCTGGGATATAAAAGGCATTAAAATACATAACTAAAAGGCAAGCCCCAGTTATTTGGAAACTTCAGCATATGACAATAAGCGCTTCTTTATCATACAACTGTGGGTTATATATATAATCAACACCTGTACTGAAGGTGAGCAGGCTGGGCAGGAAGAACTAGACGTGAGCTGATGGTCACCTCTTCTTGACGGGCTTCTGGCAGTGAGACTGGCAGTTTTCTGCTCGCAGGCTCCTTGTCAGGGTACCAGTTGGGAACTTGCCATAGCAGAGAATATGCTACTTCTGCCGTAAGAAATGTTGGCTCCAGTTCCAGCTGTGCATTTGGGATATGCCTCCTTTTCATTAAATTCCATCATTAATGAGACCCTCTGAGAGAAATAGCCCTTGAATCTGCAGATTGGCTTTCATCACCCCGTTTTATGCTCTTTCAGCATCTTGACTTTTAATGTATAGCAATGATTTAATTATCATTTAATTACTTGTTAATTACAGCCTATAATGTGGGTCCTATTCACCATTGTATTTCCAGATTCTGCCTTACTGCATGGCATAGATTTGATGCTACAGATTCTGTGCGTTGAGTAAATAAAGTTGATTCACTCTCTAGGCGTCCATCAGTAAGATGAACGTCCCTTAAAAGATCTCTTTCTAGAGCCCTTCCCACCCTGAAATCCAGTATTAAAATTGTCTTTTGATGTTATTGCAGAGGAAATCCTGTCATTTACTCACGAATTGTTTATTCATGAATTATAAATAATAACAGTGAAAACATTCATTTGGGAAAATTTTTCTGCATATATACATTTTATGTGATAATTTTAGAGGCATAAAGATAAACTATTGAACTGATAAAAAATGGGCTAACAAAACATTCTCCATTAAAATATGAGCCTCTGGGAGGGAAGGACTATATTTACTAATCTTTCCAATTCTAGCTCAAACACTGGAAGATGCCACACGATCTTTACTGAATTGATAAGGGAGGTTAAATCAATAAAATGGCACAAAAATAGGAAGAAATAAACCAAGTCATAAAGAGTTTTCTTTTTGGCATCCTCAGGAATTGCAGAAGTTGAAAGAAAGCATTAGCTATAGGTACTGAAGTGAGAAGTTTTCATTTCATATTAATGATTTATAAAGTTTCAGGTAAAGACATTGGTGAATTTAAAACATTTTTCTGTCATTGGTTATAATAGTATTTTTTTTGTAATGTAAATGTAAAATAATGGAGGGGCCCTGTTGCCTCAATGGAGCACCCCCAATATCTCACAGCTAGTCAGTTTTAGAAAACTTTCTCTCTTCCTCAAATTGAGCACGACATGCAACCACCAGCACAACCCAGGTGACTGTCAAAAGGAAGGAGGCAGCAAACTCGCTGGAGCCGCATCAAGTCCTCCAGCAGCTGAGTACCACTTAACGGAAAATCGTTTACAAAATAAAATTTTTTTTTGGATAGAGCACTTTTAAGAAGTGCTCTTAGTTTATCATAAAGAGGAGAACTGCTGCTTCAAAAGTGCTTTAAGAAGCTTGGATAAAGATATTTCCCTTTCAGAAAAAAATCTAGTGTATTGTCATTTTTTTCCTCTCCTGGCTTAAAGAGTCTTTCAGAACCAACCCAGTTTTCCTCCCAACTTCACACAAATGTAACAGTTGATGGCTCTTTACAGATGAAAACCCTGAGCTGCTCAGCGATTGCAATGTGACCAAACAGACTTCAGAATCAGATCACTCTATGGGGTTCTTTGCGTCTACTTACCAACTATCCAACTATAACCTGTATCTCCCGGATATTAAAAACAAAATATAAAGAGAAGTATCTATTTTTAGATCTATGTAAATCCTAACCCCAGAATCCATTTACAAAAAGAAATCATTGAAACCCACTGCTAAATATGTGGTTACATCAAACCAAAGGCAGCCACTGTATCTTGACCTAAGTACCTCTCAAAGGACTGATCTCCTAATACTATCACATGCAAAGTAAGTTCCAGCGTGCTTTTTGAGGGGACACAGGCTTTCAGTCTGTAAAGGGCATTTTAGGCCTAAAGTGATTGACCTGGAAGATCTTTTCCTCTCTTCTTACCAACCCCTGCAGACAAGCAAAGGGGTCAATGTCTAGGTCCATGTGAAACCCTGTGTTTATGACACATTTGCAATTTGATTAGAAATGTGACCAGAATCCTGATTCTTTTTCTTTTCCAATTATTTTTCCTGTCCATATTTTGTGCTTAGGTAGGTATAAAGCTAATGACAAATGTTAGGTGACTTTCATCCCTGTAATTTGGCAAAATGGCCGGCAGCCTTTCTTGTTGCCATGGTAGCCCACTCAAAACAAATGTTGTTTCTTTGTGTTTGGGGAACATAGGACATTCTTGAGCTGACGCATTGCATTTTTTTCCTTTATTATACTCATTTCATTAAATTATAGTTCTTTATTTTCATATTGTTAGTTCTTGGAGGCCAGGCCCCACATCTAATTATTTTTCCAGTCCATAGCCTGTGGTAGGTATCCTAGAAACCTGAGTTGATCTATTCAACAATCTGACTGAACCTGACAGCTAATGTGAAGTTTGCACCTTTGAGATGCTTTCAGTATAGATATAAGCTTAGTGTGTGCTTCTGTAGATACACGTTTGGGGGTGTGGGTACTCACTGCAATGTACCCTCTTATTCAGCAGAGAAAGAATCCCAAAAAGATTATAGAAAATGTTATCACCTGCATTTAAGGATTATGACTAGGGAAAAACACTTCCTTTTATATTCTTCAGTTATTATGACACAGACAGCTATAAATCCACTCTGTTGCTATTTGGGGATTATTAAATCTCTGGTAAGCAGTATAGTCGAGCTGGAGTATGGATTTTGTTGAGTCTGCAGCATGAGTAGGGGAAGAAAATACATGGGAAGAGGCAAGGAGGTTTTAAGATGGAATAAGAAGGAGAAGAGATTGAATTGTAGTGTTTGAGTTAGGTAAAAATAATGTTCAACTGGAGTGCAGTTTATCTTGCAGGGAATTGGTTAGTAGAACTGAGGAAAAGGTCTATATCGATACACATAAGTTCTTAAGTCACTGTGCACTATCAAGGAAGAAGGCTAATAGAACACCAAATAAGATTAGGAGAAACATTCATAATATGCGATACTTCTCCAGAGCATCTTCTAAAATCAAAGACTCCGAGTTGGAAAGGATCTTAAAGGTCATATAATCTACTTCTGCCACTCGTGTTTCCCTAAGCTTTTATGTCAAGACATGCTTCTGAGTGTTAGAATTTGGTACAACACATTTGGAGGGATTAAAACGCTCGAAATAACAACTAAGTGAGCAGTTATTAAAACTCAGCATCTACCATTTAAATTTGGCAAGCACGAGCTTGGTGTTGTGATTGCCAGTGGAGTCTTTTTCATAAAATCTTTCTGCAGGCCGTTATCATCAAGAGTTTTCCCCACACTTTCTTCCAGAATTTTTATCATTTCATGTCTTAGATTTAAATCTTTTCTTTAAGTTTCTTATTCAAATACATTACTTATTTTGATTAAAGAAGTACTTTTTTTTGTATTACAGATTGATATGAGGGTACAAATGTTTAGGTTACATTGTTTTAATTTATAATTTTTTTTTGAAAGGGCAAGATTTTTATTTTATTTTATCTGTTTTTTGGGGGGGTGATTTTATTTTATTTTATTTTATTTTTATTTTTATTTTATTAAATCATAGCTGTGTACATTAATGCAATCATGGGGTACAATGTGCTGGTTTCAGGTTGTAGTTGAGCCCTTCTCCCAGGGGGCCTGCTAAACACCCTCATAAAGCTTTTGCACAGCAGAGCACCGCAACTGAGGATTAAAATCTTTCATCCATTGTGAGTCAGTCTTTGTAAGTGTACATCAATGTTTTTCTTTTCTATTGGTGTTAAGTTTTGCTTCCCTCCACTATCTCTTTCACTTTGAATCCTAGATATCAGTTGTCAGGTTCTCATTCTCTTCTCTTCCAAAAGCCCTAGCTTACATTGTAGTGGTTTGGGGAAATTGTGGTTCGATATATTCCAAAATAGCTTATTTTCTGTTTTGTTTTAATTGTGGTTTGATCTATTCCAAAATAGTTTGTTCTCTGTTTGGCACCATTTTCTTCTAAAATTACACAGGGACACAACTCTTGCAAAAAAAAATATCGACTTCAAAGTATATTTCTGGAAGCCGGAATAAATTTTAAGAATACTCCACAAAGGCACTCCAACGAATTTCCACCTTTAGGTTTCCTATCACTTCTGGGTACAATCTTTCAACATGGAAAAACTATCAACTATATCACAATTCAAATTGTATCTTTCCTAGATAAAGATAGGCACTTATTAGTATGTGGCTTTATGTAAATCTCTGTGCGCTTCAGTTTACTTAAGCATAGAGTGAGAATAATAATAATAATAATAATAATAATAGTATGTACATCCCAGGTTATTGTGTGAATTAAATTAACATGTGTTATGTAGAGTGTCTAAAACAGTGCCTCATACATAGCAGGTGCTACTTCTGTGTTAGCTATTGTTATTATTATCTTTATTATTCAGTCACAATTCTTTATCCCAAACCTTCAGAAATATGAATTTAAAAATTTCTATTATTGAATTTTTATTTAAAAGTAAATATGGAGATATACTGGTGATATTGTGCAATATCATCCTTGGAGCTTAGGCCAGTTCTCATAATTGAGTACGTTAATATTTATGCAAATGAACATGAATAGGGACACTAAATTGAAATATATAAAGACTATAGATACTGTCTTTCTCTTTTTTTTTAGGTCAGGATTTGAGAAGAATTGAATTAAACATCTTTTGGTTTTCAAATATTTTGGATTTCACAATTTCAGATAAAGGATTGCAAATCTGTTATTAATATTGGTGTTATTTATATTTTTCTTTAAAAATCACTGTTAAAATTTATTCTCCAGAGTATTTTCTGTAAAGATGATGTTTGGAGCTGGAAGATATTCTTCTTAGAAAAGTATCTCAAGAATGGAAGAAAAAGTATTCAATGTACTCAGCCCTACTATGAAGCTAATCTATAGGTTTCATATGAAGGCTAAAACCCAGTTATAGCACAAGAAATGGGGAGGGGGCAAGGGGGGAGGGGATGGGTGGTGGGAGGGTGATTGGTGGGATCACACTTGCGGTGCATCTTACAAGGGTACAGGTGAAAATTACTAGATGTAGAATATAAATGTCTTCATATAGTGATTAAAAGGCCATGAAGGCTATGTTAAATAGTTCAGTGAAAATATTTCAGATTGTATGTGAAATCAGCACATTGTGCCCCATGATTGCACCAATGTACACAATTATGATTTAATAAAAATTAAAAAAAAAAGATGATGTTCCTTAAAGTTCCTTTCTTAAAGTTGATGTTCTCAGAGTGAACGTGTTATTAGTGGGTGTGACATGCTGGGATCAGAGTAGAATCGGAGTCTCAGTCTCTAAAGGTTGATATTGATGTTTCTGTGGCCAATTCACTTTCATTTTAGTCAACCAAACCTTTTTTTCTTTTTCATAATCTCATGTCTCCTCTTGTTTTTGTGCGACTAGTTTTTGAAAAATAATGTATTCCCTGTTAAATCATTTTACCCCATGAAATTTAATTTTATAGGCTTGGCACATTTTCCTGGTCTGATGAGATAATTTTGGATTCTGACTCTGTGTCATCTCAGTATCTGCTATTGCCATGCATCAGATGTAACTTTGATCAGCATGTCTTAATCCAACTTGATGAGAAAAATATTGAAAAGGACAGTGCCAAGGGCAGAATTGACATTGCTCATCAGTGAACATTAGTCCACACTATTTGGAATAGTCATTCAACTAATTAAAATACATCCAGCTGTATGACAATTCAGATTTCATCCTTGACTCTAAGAATATTAAGAAGACCTTTGACAGAAGTCTTGATAAAGTCCACATTTGATCTATCTTTAGAAATCCATGGTATGTATCACAATGAAGAAAAACGAAGATGGTTTTATTACCTCATTCAGTCTTTTTAAGCCTATCTTCCCTCTGAGTGGCTGTTTTCTCCAAGTAATCACAAAAATCTATATGATAATCTGTCCCTCAAATTATCAAGGCTATAATTTTTATTCTAGATATACCGAGATATTCCTTATTTCCCTTTGAAAATTGGAACACCTGCTCATCTCCATGTCACATTTCTAGTCACCATGGATTCTCAAAGATTGCTGAAAACAAAATGTGCTGTATTCTTACAATGCTGATATACTTATATGCATATATATGTAAATATATTTATATGTGTTAAGATTACCATTTAATCCTAATAAAAAGAGTGTTAAAAGGGTAGAGTTCTATTATTAATTATGCCAGAAAGGCAGGTGTCGACTAGATTATGTCAAGCAAACCAGGACACGTGGGCACTGTACAGGAGCATGGCTGAGAGTCTTCAATTCCTTCAGACTTGAAGTGTCTCTTACAGTCACCTCACCTGTCCAGATTTGTGCCTGGCTCCATGCCATCACTGGCCTCACTGTCTTTAGGTGGCAGTTGTCCTCTATGAGAGAAAAGATTGAGAGGTAGAGTAAGAATAAGCACCCCATTCAGCAACCCCAAACATTCATTGATCATTCCTTCTGTGATGAACCCAAAATATATGCCTTTATGACTTTTGGCACTTTAAAAAGAAAAACAGGGAGGGTGATAAGGAGAATGTATTTTTTTCTGCTGTATATATTTTTTCAAGCTCAGTTTATTGTGCATTTTAGCTTTCCTGACTATATTTTACAAACATTGCTCCTTTAATTATTTGTCCTTCTGCAGTTTGCACAAATACTCATGAAATTTGAGGTCATCATAGATTCCTATCGATCTCTTTAGACGTGCCTTTCTGCCCTTTTCTTTGTTTTTGGAATACTTACAGAAGAGAAATTGAAATTTCTTTCTGAATAGCCCAATAAACCTCTTGAGCCTTCTTCCATTTCAGATTCTCAGCCGTGGTTTTATCCTCCCCTTTGTCAGGACCGTTTGAAGGCTCTTTTCCTGGCATCTATACATCTGATTAAACTTAACATTCCTCTCACTAGCTCTCATGAGGCTTAAGATGTCATAGACAGTTTTTCCTATGGTTTCTGTCATTTTCACACTCCCAATCTACTTGATGGCCAGAATTAATTTGAAAAGTAGAAGTTTTCCTCATTGCTTATTCTATTATCTTCAGCATAATTTACACATTTCTATTAAGAGCTCTCTTTGCAGTTTTATTTTCTTTTAAGCCTTCCAATTCCTGGAGAGAGTGAAAGAACCTGTTACAGAATTAAATTTAGAGCAATTTGGAAAGTCTGGAGGTATTTATTATGAAATTAAAACTGAGCAGATTAGGAACAAGGGCACAGTATTGCAACAGTTAATCACAATACCTTTCCACTCATCTATCAAAACATGCTTTGCACACAGAGACTCAACATTGTTAAATATGAGACAGGGGAGAAATCAAGCCTCTGTGAAGACATGGGAACTTTCCCTCATTAAAATGGCACATTGATTTGGATGAGTTGCTATGGAGCTCCTTTTCTCTTTTATATATGTGAGGGGATTTTAAATCTGCTCTCTTAGAAGGAGTAGCATGTCTGTAACACTTCCTGTCCTCTGTATTTCCACTTTAAAAAATAATTCAAATTGATATGAGGGTACCAAGGTTTAGGTAACATTGTTTTCATTTCTAAGATAAAGTTCAAGTTGTAGTTGAGCTCTTCCCCAGGGGCCATGCTGAATATCCTCACTAGGTGAGATCCAAACCAATCCTCTTCCCTTCTTCCCTCCCCTCCCCTCCCTAAACTATACTTGTGTGTGTGTGTTTTTTCCATGTGGGCCACTAGTTGTTTATATGTTGGTTGCATATCAGTATTGAGTACATTGGACACTTTTTTTTCATTCTTGTGATAATTTACTAAGAAGAATGTGTTTCAGCTCCATCTACGTAAACACAAAAGATATAGTCTTCATCTTTTCTTATGGCTGAATAGTACCTCATGGTATACATAGACCATAATTTGTTAATCCATCCATGGGGTGACAGGCACTTGGGTTACTTCCTCGTCTCGGCAGTTGTGAATTGAACTGCAATAAACATTGTCCTTGTGGTAAAATGTTCTTTTTTGTTTGTTTGTTTTTTGTTTTTTTTCTTCTTTCCCTTCTGGGGGAATGAGATTGCAGGATCAAATGGAAGGTCCCCTTTTAGTTCTTTGGGAATTATTCATACTTCTTTCCAGAGAGGTTGTATTAGTTTGCAGTCCTACCAGCAGTGCAAAGTGTTTCCTTCTCTCCATATCCACACCAGCATCTGTAGTCCCTGGCGAGATGGCCAACTAGAGACAGCTTTTACCTGAAGCTCCAGTTCAGAAGGAGACAAATTGGACTGAAGTGAACTTGGACCAGTTGAAGTTGAGGTGTTGTATACAAGGAGAAGAAGTCAAGGCTATCAGCATCCCGACCACTTTGTTTTCTTCCCATTTAAAGAAGGAGGGATAACTGACCAAGTGGGGCAGATAAAAACCCCACAGCTCAAGGAAGAGTTGGCTCATGGGTTATACATTCTAAGTTTCTGCAGGTGTTTGGTTTCTTGCTCATGAAGCAGGATCTTGTCCCCACCCTGTGACAAGTCAAGGTCCTGAGGATCCCCAGAGCTGGATTTAGGGTGTGATTTCAGAAGATGCAATGCATTCTTCAGTTTGGTCATTAAAGACTTTTCAAGGATACATTTAAAAATCTATTTTGTTTTGTTTTAGTTTTTGTTTGTTTTTATATAGTTGGTGTTGAACTTTGTACTCTACAAGACAGGACCTAGGAAGTGTTGGAAGGTGAGGTAGAATTTATGCAGAAAAGTTCACCTTAGACTTTCCCTAGAAATATCTAGAGAAAGTGCTCTTTGGAGTAATGACTTTTTCATATACTTGTGTTAATTCCCTCTTGGAACTTTAACCATGAGTTCTGGCAGCCTAATTAGTCAAGGGTATTTTGTGAAAAAAGAACAATTATGGAGGTATAATTGCACTAAAAGTAATTAAAACATTATTCAACCATTCTGATTTTAATATTGTAGCAGAGTTCCATTACTAGCCAGGAAGATCAATGGATTTCAATAAAAAAAATCTAGAAACATATCCAAACACCTGTAATCATTTAGTATGGAATAGCAGTAGCATTTCAAAATAGTGTGCACAGTATGTATTATTCAAAATATAGGAATAGCATAAATTTGGAAAAACTAAATTTAGATTCATTTTTATCACATTTTCTAAAATAATGTTCATCTGCATTAGAGAGTTAAGTAATACCTAGGATTTATTGAGTATTTTATGTGCCAAAGAGACATTAAGCCATGCAGTTTACATGGATTATTCTATTTATTACTTTTAACTGTCCTATGAGGAAAATTTTACTATTAATCACATTTTATTGTAAAGAAATTAAGGCATATATAAAATTAGCCTTCAGATCAATGCAGACAGAATAGAGAACAAGATTAAGGTAAATACTAGGTATGGCTTCCAATTCCCATGCTCTTAACTAGGGTGTATTTAAAAAATTAAGTGAAACTACTGCTGAATATGTGTATGTAGTTGTAGCATGCAGAAGATATTTGAAAACTTTACAACTAAAACAAAAACATAAAGGAAAATAAGTAACTACACAAAAATGTAAATCCTCCTGTATAAAGACAATACCATAAATTATATGAGACAAATCAATGATAATTTAAATACGTATAACAGAGAATGGGTTAATATATTTAACAGAGAACTTTTTTAAAAAGCTTAACATTTCAGGAGGAAAATGGATAATAATCTGAAAACAATACACAAAATAAGTATAAATGGCCTAGAAAATGAAAAATGATTAATCTTACTAGGAACCAAATAAGTACAAATAAAATTAAGGAAACTAAAACACAAATTTATTTAAATAGTGGAAGTTTAGAGACCTCGGTTTTTAACTTTAAGGAATTGATTAAAAGCAGTAGAGTTTAGTGTTTAAAATAATTTAGTAGTTGGCCTTTTCCTAGTAAATGTAAACAATGTAACATAATTGTATGTACCCTTATATTAATCTGAAAAAAATGCTATTGGATGAAAAAATAATATTTGAAAAGTATAATCAAATGGCAAAATATGCAATATATTTGCCAAGTAAAAGAGCCACAATTTTACTTACAAAACAAGGCATAGATATGCAGATGAAGAAAGACCGATGCGTTATGCACCCAACTATCAACAGTGGTCATTTCTAAATGGAAGGATTAATGTTGAATAGTTCTCTTGATGCGTGTGTCACGTTTATATATTTAAGAAGAAAATACACACACACACATACAGACATACAAACCCAAAGCCACCTTAGAATGTTATTTCCCTGTTCTAGTTATGTTTAGTTTACAATGTTCACTTACATATGCTTTCTCATTTAACATAAACACTACCTCACACAGGTTCCTGCTGCCACTTGTAATAACTTTGTTTTCTATTTCACAAATCTAGAGAGCCCAGGTTTGAAGCATTTTGTAGACTGTGGTCAGACCTAACAGGTGATATATGTGTGCTTCAAATTTATTGTCTCCAGCCTTCTTGGATTTGATGCTCTCTTAGATCTCTTCCAAGTCTGACCGTTTAGAATCGTATTCTCTGCTTATCCGGTCATCTTGTTCGTTGATTCCAGTCACTAATTCCTGTTCTTCTTTGTTATCCATTTTACTTTCACTCTCAAGTGCAAGGCCAGGCTATTTTCTTTGTATTCCTTTAGTCCCTAGAGAAGCATGGCCTTATCCTTTCTGGAATCTGAGTTCACCACATTTAGCTTGTGTTCTGAATTGCTATCCGTCATGATTCTCAGCAATGATGTATATAGCACTTTTACTAGGATGAGTTTGCAAACTTAATCGTCAGAACTTGTAAGCCTGAAACTATTACCTGTGGTCTCCCATTTAAAGTTTTGCATTCATAAAAGTGTTTATTACACTAATTATTGGGAAATGTTATAAATTTATATTTAAAATATCTACTAATACAACATAGTGGTTATGGTACCTGGTTTAAAAATTGAAACATTGTCTGTAACCTTTTTTTTTGAGGGGCAATTTTTAATGCTAAAAAATATTTCAGTGCCACTAGTCTATTTAATGTCAAGCAAGCATCTTAAGTTTATTTTTTTTTTCTTTTCAAAAGGTTGTTTTTCTGTGTACAGACACAACTCGACTCAATCTCTATGACCCTACATTAACTACTCAAAACCTTACTTTCTTCACCTGAAAAAACAAGGAGATAATATCTTGCGGATTTATTTTGAAGAATAAATAATAGAAACCATAGTTGCCCTCAGTAAATATAAGTTCCTACATGAACATTACTAAATCATAGCCATTGTGCTGTGTGCATAAGCACTTTTCATTTGGGTTTCTTGTTAATGCATTCCACTGTTGCCAGAGATTAGACACTGCAACTGATATATGAAATGGATGAATCTGTTACTCTGAGTACACATAGTCTTGAAAGGCAATGATTACTGATGAGAGGCAGCACATTTTTATTATTTTATTATTAATGACAAACACAGATTGTCTGTGAAAGTAAGTATCTCCAAAATATGGAGACATTCACTCTGCTCCAACTGTTAACTTGACCCCTTTCTCGTAGCTGCTGTTCTGCTTGGTAGGTCTTGCTCCAAAATAACATGAAAAGGAGGGGTTGTTTGTTCTTTTCTTATTGATTAATTTGAGATCTCCATAGATTCTAGTTATCAGACCTTTGTCGGAATCATAATCTGCAAAACATCTTCTCCCATTCCGAAGGCTGTCTGTTTGCTTTACTTACAGTGCCCTTCGCTGAGCAAAAGCTTTTTTAGCTTTGATCAGATCCCTGTAACATATTTTTGGTGTTGCTTCAATTGCCAGGGGGGTCCTCCTCATAAAATATTTTCTGAGGCTAATCTCTTCAAGCATTTTCCTTGCACTCTCTTCTGGTCTTTTTATAGTTTCATGTCTTAATTTAAATCTTTTATTCAGGGAGAGTCAGTTTTTGTTAGTGGTGAAAGTGAGGGTTCAGTTTCAGTCTTCTACAGGTTGCCAGTCAGTTCTCCCAGCATCATTTTTTAAATAGGGAATATTTTCCTCAATGTATGTTTTTGTTAGGCTTATCAAAGATCAAATGATGATATGTGTCTGAGTTCATCTCTAGATTCTCTATTTAGTTCATATATCTGCATGTCTATCTTTGGGCTAGTACCATGCCGTTTTGATCACTATAGATTAGTAGTGTAAACCTGAAATCTGGTAACATGATGCCTCCTGATTTGTTTTCATTTCTGAGTAATGTATTGGTTATTTGAAGTTTTTCTGATTCTATATAAAATTAAGTACTATTTCTTCAAGTTCTTTAAAGTATGACATTGGTGCTTTGATGGGGATTGCATTAAACCTGTAGATTGCTTTGGGTAGCATGGACATTTTAACAATGTTGATTCTTCCCAGCCATGAGCATGGTATGTTTTTCCATTTGTTGAGAACTTCAACTATTTCTTTTCTCAGGGTTTCATAATTCTCATTATAGAGATCTTTCACATCCTTTGTTAGATAAATTCCCAGGTATTTCATCTTCTTTGGCACTACTATGAACAACTTCATTTCTTTGTGGGCAAGAGACTTGAATAGAAACTTCCCTGAAGATGATTGGTGAATGGCCTACAAACACATGCAAAAGTGCTCATCATCTTTAATCCTCAGAGAAATGCAAACCAAAACCACTTTGAGATATCACGTAACTCCAGTAAGATTAGCCCACATCACAAAATCTCTAAACTGCCTATGTTGGCATGCGTTTGGAGAGAAGGGAACACCTCTACAGTTCTGGTGGGACTGAAAACTAATACAGCCCTTTTGGAAAGAAGTATGCAGAATTCTCAAGGAGATAAAAGTTGACCTACCATTTGATACTGCAATTCCCTTACTAGGTATCTACCCAGATGAACAAAAATCATTTTACAACAAAGACATTTACACATTTACACCAGAATATTCATTGTAGCCCAATGCAAAACTGCCAAGTTGTGGAAACAGCACAAATACCCATCATCCCATGAATGGATTAACAAATTGTAATATATATTTACAGCCACATGCAGCCATAAATAAAGATGGAATCTTTACATCTTTTATGTTTACCTGGATGGAGCTGGAACATATTCTTTTTAGTAAAGTATCTTAAGAATGGGGAAAAAAGTATTCAGTGTACTCAATACTATTATGAAACCAATTTATCATGACTTACATTAATATGAATGATAAAACACAAATATAGTCCAGAAAGAAGGAGGGGAGAAGTGAGAGAGAGGAGGGGAGGGGGGAAGGCAAGTGGAGGGAGGGTGTTTGATACGATCTCACCTAATGTGCACAATGCAAGGGTACATTGCAAAACAACTAAGAGTATATTATAAATATCTTGCCACAAAAATAAGTTAATGTGGTGCTGGTTATGTTAATCAGT
This sequence comes from Perodicticus potto, assembly GCA_963574655.1. NCBI lineage: Eukaryota > Metazoa > Chordata > Mammalia > Primates > Lorisidae > Perodicticus > Perodicticus potto. The sequence continues at coordinate 47,850 of CAUYRH010091314.1, read as the reverse complement.
TTGATTTAAGCATGCCATGTTGTATATCAAATCATCACATTATACCCCATAAATATATACGGTTAAGATTTAATAAAAATTAAATAAAGAAGAGGAGTAACAGCTGTTAGATTCCTCCCCAATTTGCATGGCCAGAATTCACCCAGGCAGTTAAATCCATCTTTGACTCTTCCCTCACATTCCTTACTGTTTTAACTGCCAAAAGAAAACCCTGTGGCACACCAGTTCTTCAGCAATCTACCCTGGTCATCTTACCCCACTTTCCAGATCCCTAAAACTCTGGCATTTAATGTCTTTCAGTATTATTTTATAGTTATCATTTCAGATCTATAATTTATAAACTTTCCACTCACCTCCCCCCAAAAGAAAGCCAAAACTGCAAGCTTAGGGAGTAGTTTCCTGAATTTGATAATTGCTAGGCTACTAAAGATAGATTTTGTCATTGACATTACATTGCTGACTATGAAGAAATGGCCTAAACTATTTCCCACAACTGGAGAGAGTGCTAAGGTTAACCAATTGTGTGCATTCCTGTAAATATAGTTTCCCTGGAAAGTGATTTTATGCTCCATTTTTTCCCCTCGTATCAAGCTTTGGAAAGGCGTCTATTTGGGGAATCAATTAAATCACAGGTGGATGGTGTAATAATTCCTATTGTGGGTGAGAAATTATGGTACCTTCTTTATATTTGGATGAGCTATTTGGTTTTTAAAATCATTTTAGACATTATTTGATGAATTAAAACTGTAGCATTGATTCAAATGCCTAATATGTTTGCAGTCACATGTCCAAGAAAATCTCATCTCACATGTTCATTTATAAATAGTATGAGTTAGAGATAAGCTCAGTTCAAGATGAATGACCAGTTGGGGCCAAGAAGGGTGAGATATTTTAAAGTTTCTATTTTATTTTACAAGATTATGGGATGCAGTTGGCATCTACTTTCATAGGAGAAGTGAGTAGAGAGCTAGTGGTGAAGAACTCAAATCAGATGACCCAAAAGACTGTGCTCATGTATCATGTTGAATGAATGAGTGTGATAGAATGGGTACTGAATATGAATAGAGAGCTAAGTATATTATGGTTGTCTTTATTACAATGTCAATGTTATACAAAGGATATTTAAACAGAAACAATATTTTGCCTGAAAAGTAAAATCTACATTGTACCCTCCATTTTACAAATGTTCTTCATTTTTACTTTTCTGGCCCATTTCCTCAGTTCTTTTTCTTCAGGTCACTTGCTGCAAGTTGCCAGTGCCAATTTCTTCAATCAACGATAATTAGCATCAGTTCCCTGTGGCTCTTCCTGGTTTTTTTTTTTCCCCAACAAAATAGTAATTTTTTTCTTCAACATTTCCTACTGCTTTAATTTTCACTTCTATTTTAAAATCTTCATTAACTTTAATTAAGCTTTCTCGAGGCTTAAATACCTGTAAAACTTTTCTTAAACTTAATCATTTGATTTGCCTGTTCAGCTTTCCTAATCTCACCAAGTTTTAAGATTGCTAAATCTAAAACTGTGACTGGGAGATGGTGTGATCACAGAGGGAAAAATAAATGATGGCCTTGTTAGTGAAAGTTTCATGATGAATTTCACTGGAAAAATCTCACACTTCAGTGTTCTTGGTGTTTCATACCGATAAGTGGCTAATAATTTTAAATGCCTTCATTTAAAAGAAAATTTAATTTATTAAAAACACTTATAATTTTCAAATCTATACATGAATACTAGGTACAATTCAACCTAGTCTAAAAGAAAATGGACCTTACCTCGTCCATTGCAAATTTTGTTGCTTACCTCAGCAAGTCTCCTTGATTTGAATTCTGTAGACCATTAATTACTTTCCTAATCCTGCTGTCATTTTTCTGATTAAGAATTTGGAACTGGGGGTTGACCTTAATGATTAAATATTTCATTTTTCTTCAATTTAAAGATGAATTACCCCAAGCCCAGAGAGGTTTAGTTTGCAGAGCTGGATACCAACAGGAGGTTAGCTGCTTCGGGGTCTGTTCATATACCAGTCACTAGGGATGTTCACAATAAAAATAAACCAGACAACCCAAATGGTCTGAAAAACTATTCTCATCACCTCCCTCTCAGGTCCAGAGGCAGAGAGAGGATAAGAATACAAATAAACCTTCTTAGATGTAGGTTCTTTCTAGAAATGGTTATAGAGTAAGTTCAATTTAATTCTAATGCATCGCATTTTCTGCTGACTCTAGAGAAAGTTGAAACCCTCTTATGATCCCAGAACTATGCTCTTGTGATTTTTATTTTATTCTATTTTATTTTCCTTTGTGACTTTTAAATTCAGCAGTTATTTACAGTCTGCTTTATAAAATGTATTGTAAATTATCAAATGATATCTTTTACATTTATTTGAGATGGTCTTGCATCCAATTATTTCCCTTTTTCTCCACAACATGCACTGCCACAGTCAGCTCCATTACAACTTCTGAGGAACATAAATAGAAATAAAAATTGCTCTTTGAGTCAAAAGAAAATAACTCCGTCAAACTGAATATGTTAAAATAAATACCCATGTTTTTCATGGGTATTCTTGTTGCATATTATTTGCCCTGAACTATTATTCTCTCTTGGGACTTACAGTTTTTGAGGTTTCCATGTGTAACATAATACCTTTTTTTTTTTATTGTAAGCTGTAGAGGCAGCTGAAAAGTGAACAATTTTTATATGCATAAGTGTATTCTATGGTAAGATTGATATGTTTTCAGAAACCACAATTCTTATCTGTATAATCAATATTATCGTCTTTTTATTTTGTTGACATTACCTTATTTAATACAATTTGAGACAAAATTAATTATTTTGGTACAATTGTAAAGATTTTTATCTTTTTATTAATAAGACCTTTTCCATAACCTAAGGTATTTGAATGATTCGTCCTAATTAAATTGCCCATGTTAGTAGGGCTCACCCCTGAACTTCCTGTGCACACACCCCTACCCCAGGAACAATTGTGCGGAGTTGGAATGAAGAGATTGCACTAACACCACATTGAACACAGCTTGTCCTTCCTGACTGCTTTTGAATTCTTTTAATCCTCATGCAGTTTGGAGAATTTTCTTTAAGCACATAATTCTCTATTCCTCTGGGAGTCCTTATTGTCTCTTAGGATCCCTGTTTTATTGGAATGAGATCAGTGTTCCTACGACTAATCACTGAGGTGGCTGTTTCATTGAGGGAAACTGTTCTTCAAAGCTAGGTTGATTCGTGGTGTTGGAAAGGACATTAATAGAATTAAACTTAAACCTGTAGAATAAAGAGTGTGAGCCCTGGTGGTTCTCTCACCTTTGTCTCTGTTATTGCATCTAGATATTCACATTTGGGATTGATATTTTTAGATACAGATGAAAATAATGTGATTTACTTGAATAAGAAATACATTAAGCTAACATACCTGAGTATATGATCCTGAAACTGTCATCCCACAGCTGTTTCTTAAGTGATTTGCAAATGAAGCCCCCAAATTATGTTTTCACTATAAGGATAGCACAAGACCAAAGATAACTATTCTAGTAACTATGGTGGGAATCTGGTGTTTCTCTGTGTTTTTCATCTGAGGATTACATTGTTATAATAAACAGGTCTTAAACACCAGTGTCATTGTCCAGCATTTGTTAAACATATCTTTGAAATCATAGGAAATATTTCTGTTTGAGATTATGTATGTGTTTGAGATAATGGAGTTTCTAAATATTCGACTTGTTGGTATCTACCCGAAAACTTGATTGCATCTCATCATCTGAGAAAATAGTCACATTTGGCTTTTGGTTTTCAATACTCAGCTGCTGAATTTGTCTTCTCAGACAGTCTTACTGATCCTCCCCTTCTCTTTATAGCTCTTGCAGGAACCATACAGAGAAAACATCACTGACTGCAGAACAATCAAGTCTATTACTGTTGAAAATGATTAATTCAAACATGGGTTAGATTTTTTTTTTTTTTGAACAGAAACTCTGTGTACTTGCCATGACAGTAGGCATAAAATGCTAGAGATAAACCAAACAGACCACTTGTCGTTCTTATGAAAATTAAACAGGGAAAACAGATAATAAACAATCACATATAAATAATAATCCAACTATGATAGGTTTTTTTAAAAAATAATTTTATTAAATCATAATTGTGTACATTGGTGCAATCATAGGGCAGAATGTGCTTCATATACAATCAGAAACATTTTGATCGTACTGTGAGAGATAACCCTCATAGCATTTTCTTAATCACTATATAAAGACATTGTTAGTCTACATTTAATAAGTTTCACCAGTACCCTACTAAGATTATAAGGGGTGCCTTGAGAGAATATGGCAAATATGAAAAGAATGATTTTCATTAGCAGGATGAAATGAAGGTCATGTTAAGTAGGTGGTCATGTTACAGAGGCAGAGTCTTCCTGGCAGAAGAAACAGCATGTGTAATGGGCTTGAAACAGAAAACCTCATGTATTTTAAGGAGGTGAAATAAAGTAGGATCCAGGAGAATTGAATGGGGGACAGAAGTATATGATGCAGCTAAAGAGGTAGCTAGAATCTAAGTTTTTTGTTATTTTGGAAGTAATACTAAGGATTTGGGATTTTTCCATGGTGCAATGACACACCATTGAGGAATTTTGATAAGGTAATAATATGAATTTTGTTTCTATAAATTTACTTTGCTATGAGGAAATTGTATTAAAAGAGGAAAAAGTGGTGAAAGGTAAGAAATTTGAAAGGCAGATGTTTTGGTGCAATTGTGAGATAATGATGATTGATTTAGGGTTGTAACAAATTAAGATAAGAAAGGATGATGGATAAATTCAAGTTGTATTTTTTTAGGCAAAACTGACGACTTTCAAAATGTGTTGGAGAGAGCATTTAATGATGGCTGTAGATTCTTTATGTAAGCAACTGTGCATGGTGTTGCCATATGCTAAAATGCAAGTGGTGGAGAAGGGGATCATTAGTTCAGTTCTACACTTGTTAAATTTGAGATAGCTGTGAACTATTGGAATGGCAATGTTAAGGGCATAGTTAAATACATGAATATGAAATTTGAAGAGAAGAATAAGCTGAGTTTAAAATTTTACTGATTCAACAGTTACGATTTTTAGTTGCAGGCAACAAAATCCAAATATAGCTAATTCACGCCAGCATGAGATTTATTACATTTTATTTATTTGGGTTTTTTGAGGTGGGATCTTGCTATGTTGTCCAGGTTGGTCTTAAACTATTGGGCTCAAGCAAACCTCCTGCTTCAGCCTTTGGAGTACCTGATACTACACGGACCTGCCACTATGTTTGGATCCTAAGAGAGATTTATTCAAAAACATTGGGAAGTTCACAGACTCTAGGAGTACCCACTGGGAACAAGACCCCAGAATCACCCCACAAAATTCATCTGAGAAAGACAACGTTACTGGACAAAGTTGTGATGGCTTTTAGTAAATATAGCACTAGCCCTGGACACTGCATGCAGGAGATAGAGCAACTGTCTCTTTTCCTCTGGAGAGTGTTATTTCATGAAATGCAAGATAAGAGACCAATTGCAGAAGAATAACACCAGTAACATTACCAGTTATAAAAACTAACAGCTATAGGCTTGGCGCCTGTAGCTCAACCGGCTAAGGCACCAGCCATGTACACCTGAGCTGGCAGGTTCGAATCCAGCCTGGGCCTGCCAACACAACAATGACAGCTGCAACCCCCCCCCCAAAAAAAACAAAAAAACCTAACAACTATAGAATCCTTGCTATGTGCCAGGTACAAGATCATATATTTTACTTGGATTATATCCTTTAATCACCACAAAAACCTAATGGAGGTAAAGAATTTCTATCCTCATTTTATAGATGAGGAAGTTTAAATGTTTATAAACGAATCCAGTATGTAGTGTGCCTTTGAGTCAAACATATCTAAGCCTTCCGATCTCATTCTCTTAAACTTTGGGTAGAATCACACAGCCCAGAGGCCACAGAGCTGATAAATGTTTCTTGGTTTGGCACCATGGACATAACTGGTAATCTTTGACGGGGAGGTTGCAATACTGATGAAAGAAAGAAATTTGAGGTATGAAGAGTAAAGGAAGATGGGTTACTGAGCACAGGAGAGAAGTAGAAAGGGAAGGTGGCAGTTGAGGCAGGATCAGGGTAACAAAGGAAGACTGATGACTGCCTGCCTTCCTTTCTTCCTTCCTTCCTCCCTCTCTCCTTCACTCCCTCCCTCCCTTCCTTCCTCCCTCCCTCCCTTCCTTCCTCCCTCCCTCCCTACCTCCCTCCCTTCCTTCCTTCCTTCCTTTTTTTCCTCCTTCCCTGTCCCTTCCATCCTTCTTCACTCCTTCCTTTTTTCATTGCTTCCTTCTTTTCTTCCTTTCTTCCTCTTCCTCGCTCCTTCCTTTCTTTGATCCTTTCTTCTTTTCTTGTTTCTTCTCCTTCCTCCCTTCTTCCCTCCCTCCCTCCCCCCTTCCTTCTTTCCTTCCTTCTTTACGTCCCTCTTCTCTCTTTCTCTCTCTTTCCCTCCATGGAGTCATTTATTCTATCCCCTAATCCTAAAATAAACTGATGTGCATTTCAATACAAATGTGTAAGCCTTGCTGGTAATGAAGAAGAGGTTAAGAAATCAGTAAGGGATACAACACCCTATGATGATAGGCCTTTGAGCATGTGGAGGGATGATGACCAGAATAGAGTGGGATTGACTTTTAATGGAACAGAAGCTTTTTCTGCTTTAGCTAGAGAGACAGAGAGGGAGGGTTGGTGTAAAATTTATTTATGCGATAAAAGTAGGGGCTAGACTTTATAACTTCTATTTTCCAGGTAAAATACAGAATAAGATCATTATCTGAGGCAAATGGAAGATGGGGATAGTGGGAAATTTAGTGGAGGGGAAAAGATGGTCAATGTCTGTTAAGCTTGGTGAGGGAGAGTCGGGCAACTGAGAAATGTAGTGAGATTGCTAGGTGGTGTTGAAGTATTTTTATCATTAATGATCATAAAATGGAAGTGATACTTATCATACAAGTCATTTTTTTTCCTTTTCCCTTTCCCCCATCAAAACATTTTAACACCATAATGCTCAGTAGAGTGTGGAGAGTGGATTTCAGACTGAATAAAACTCAGGGCAGGGAGATATTAGCATCCTTCCAGAAAATAGTTCTTCCCTTTGGGAACAAGGCCATCTATCATGACATAGTCTAGGTGTTATCCATGGACCCTGGTCATGGTTATCATTGTAGATAAGGACAAGTTGTTAGTCTTAAGAGCTAGATATCAAGCTAAAATTGATTGTACTGTCAAGTGTACTTTCCCCACTGTGAGGTTTAGAAAGTATTTCAAAATTGGTCATAACATATAATACTTGCATGGTATATACAGTCTCCTACAACAGGGAGATTCTGATAACAATCTGCTATAAGGGAAGTGCAAGCTATACACAGAAAACCAACCAATGCTTTCATGAGATTTTGACTGAAAAGATCAATTTTCAGTAGGAGAAAAACCATTCTCTTTAGTAGCATCACTTATGTGCTTGGGGACATGTCATTTCTGTCCATGGAAAACACTGCCATATGGCCATGGCACCACATGCTTTTAATCCTTGAAAATTAGATCTTAAAGTAGCAAAGCTAAAGGACAAAGTGAGTCCTCACACTTGGTCTACATTCCTTCCAAAACCCAAAACAAACTGAGGAAAAAAGGAACATTTATTAGTGAAGTATGAGGCTGTTGGTATGAAAAACTTATGATTAAATCTTTAAATTCACAACATAAAATCTATTTTAATATTAAAGTTCATTTTACAAATAAAGTTCAAAAGGATGCATTCGCTGTTAGCCCTTAAGGACAAATTTTGGAATTGCAACATTTTTCCAAGATGACATTTAATATAAGATTCACCATTGACTTAATAAGCATTCTTCTAGAAAAGAAGAAAAACTACATTTCATATACCTGTTTTTTTTTAACCAAGCCACTTTTCTATATATTTTATTCAAATGATTTAATTTGGCTTACTACTTCTGAATCTTAATCAAAAGTTGAGCCTAAGATTCAACTTCGTCAGAGTGAAAGTCTGTTGAGCTGCTTTCCAAAGCCCGTACTATGATCTTGACCTCTTTACTTGCCTTAGGTTTGACAGTATAATTTTAAAGCGTATGGAAGAACACAAGGTTTTATTCACATTTACAGTTTCATTGAGCTCACAGTTTAATTTTTCCATAGTAAAAGTATATATTTCTGGGTATTGAATGGTTTCTCTTGAATATCAGGTCAAAATTTTTAACAGTGATTGAGTTTTAGACTCTAAGGACATACTCTAAGTATAAAATTTCTCTTCATTTTATAATTCCATGATATAGTCCAAGATATTTGATAATTTCTATCACTTTTAATTATCCTTCCACGTGTATTTTAGGTGACTTTTTATTTGAATAACTATACTTAGATATAGACTCACACACATGTAGATAGAATTTTAATTACATGTATATTTCTTCTTAGAAATTGGAAAACACATGATTTTGGACTTAAAAGATAACGTAAAAGGGAGAAGAATCAACATTGTTACAATGTCCGTACTGTCCAAAGTGATTGACAGAATCAACACAATTCCCCTCAAAATTCCAATATCATTTCTCACAAATCTAGAAAAAATAATTTTCACTCTCATATGGAACCAAAAATATCCTGAATAAGGTGGTGCCTGTGGCTCAGGGAGTAGGGTGCCAGCCCTGGAGTAGGGTGCCAGCCCCATATACTAGAGGTAGTGGATTCCAGCCTGCCCCCAGCCAAAAAACTGCTAAAAAAAAAAAAAAATCCTGAATAGCCAAAGCAATCCTAAGTACAAAGAGCAAATCTGGAGGATGCACATTACGTGACTTGAACTATAGTAACCAAAACAGCATGGTTCTGGCATAAAGGTAGATGTATAGACCTATAGAATAGAATAGAGAACCCTGAAATAGAACCATATAGCCATAATTTTTGACACACCCTCCCCCTTCCCTCCCTTACCCCTTTCCCCATATTCTTATGCTATAATTGGGTTATAGCCTTCATATGAAAGCTATAAATTAGTTTCATAGTAGGACTTAGTACATTGGATACATTTTCTTCCATTCTTGAGATACTTTGCTAAGAAGAATATGTTCCAGCTCCATCCATGTAAACACGAAAGAGGTAAAGTCTCCATCTTTCTTTAAGGCTTCATAATATTCCATGGTATACATGTACCACAATTTATTAATCCATTCATGGGTCAGTGGGCACTTGGGCTTCTTCCATGACTTAGAAATTATGAATTGGCCTTCAATAAACATTCTGGTACAAATATCTTTGTTATAATGTGATTTTTGGTCTTCTGGATATATACCTAGTAGAAGAATTGTAGGATTGAATGACAGGTCTATTTTTAGATCCCTAAGTGTTCTCCAAATATCTTTCCAGAAGGAGTGTATTAGTTTGCATTCTCACCAGCATTGTAGAAGTGTTCCCTTTTCTCCACATTAACGCCAACATCTCTGGTTTTGGGATTTTGTGATGTGGGCTAATCTTACTGGAGTTAGGTGATAATCTCAAAGTAGTTTTGATTTGTATTTCTCTGATGATTAGGATGATGAGAATTTTTTCATATGTCTGTAGGCTGTGTGCCCTTCTTCTTCAGAGAAGTTTCTCTTCAAGTCCTTTGCCCACCCTGAGATGGGATCACTTGTTCTTTTCTTGCTAATACATTTGAGTTCTCTGTAGATTCTTATTATTAAACCTTTGTCAGAGACATAACCTGAAAATATCTTCTCCCATTCTGAGGGCTGTCTGCTTGCTTTACTTACTGTGTTCTTGGCTGTGCAGAAGCTTTTTAGTTTAATCAGGTCCCAATAATATTTAAAGTATGACAGAGGTACTTTAGTAGTGATTGCATTAAAAATGTAGATTGCTTTGGCAAGTGTAGACGTTTTAACAATGTTGATTCTTCCCAGCCATGAGCATGGTATATTTTTCCATTTTTTAACATCTTCAGCTACTTATTTTTTCAGAGTTTCATAGTTCTCTTTATAGAGATTCATAATTGCCAAGTCTTAGAAGAATCCCAAATGCCCATCTCCCTATAAATGGATTAATAAATTGTGGTATATGTATACCATGGAATACTATGCAGCATTAAAAAAGATGAAGCCTTTACCTCTTTTATGTTTACATGGATGGAACTGGAATATATTCTTCTTAGTAAAGTATCTCAGGAATGGAAAAAAATATCCAATGTACTCAGTACTACTATTAAACCAATTTATAGTTACTCACACCTTCATAGAAGAGATGAATCACAACTATAGCCCAGGATGAAGGAGGGAAGGAGGTGTTTCTATAGAGGAAGGGTTAATGGTGGGACCTCACCTATAGAGCATAGTGCAAGGGTACAAGTCAAATCTATCAAGCATTGAACACAAATATCTTAACAGTGTGATTAAGTAAATGAGGTGAAAGCTATGTTAATTAGTTGGATGTAAGCACTCCAATTTGTACAAATAATCAACACATTGAATCCCACAAAATCATGATCTATGTATATATGACTTAATACAAAAAAATGGGTTCTTTGTCTTCTTTACCTAATAGAGAGAAGCGTCTTCATTACTGACCCTTGCTCATAGTATTTGTTTTTCTTGGACTAAAAATATGTGTTATTCTTGAGATTAAGCCATTCCAAATTGATCTCCCATAGTTGCAGACCTTTTCTTTGTTTTCGATTCAGAATAGTAGATGGTCAGTTTCAAAGTTTCTGAGTCACTGCACCGGAGACATGGAGAGCGAGTAAATAGACACAAGCCAGAGAAACTCTAGAAAAGCAAAGTATTTTCCTTGCTAGCAGGTCACTTGAAGAGTAGCATTCAAAATTAAATATAGGTTGATGTTGACTACACTGTCTTTTGACAGTGCCAAACTAAGAAGGTACATAAAGCAGTTAAGATGACATCTTAGGGTGAATTTATACCAATTTTCTTTAAAAGCAGCTAACAATAGTATTAGAACACATTGATCCACATTAGAGAATTAAAAAACGGTCTTGTTTAGAAGTAATTAAACTTTTCAAGACACATTACCCAGCAGTATGTTCTCTTAGTTATTTGGGGTTAATATGGCAAGAAGAGTAGTAAAACTTGATTCATTCAGGGCCTCCCTCCTACTTGTGAGCCTTCCCAACCTGTACATACTTGAAATAAGGAGTGTGTGAGCAGGAGAGAGGGAGAGAGAGTGAGAAGGATGGAGGAAAAGTGGGTGTGTGGGGGGTCCAGACAGCTTCAGTTTCAGCAGATGGCAGGGATGGAAGGAGGGACCATAAACATATTGATCAGAAGTCAAATCTGAGAGCTTTACTTCTTATTTCCTCCAAGCTCAACAAGTGCAGAAAATACATATGCACACACCTCTATATGTGTCTTATATGTCTACACCAAGCAAAAAAGACAGGGAGGGGTGAGGGAGGGAGAGAGGAAAGAGAGAGAGAGAAGGGGAGAGAGAGGGAGGAGGGATCAGTAATATAAATTAAACACTTTGATATAAGCATAGGTAGTTTGCATAAGTAGTAGAGTAGCTGATTTATGCTCAAACATTAATCTATCCCATTGATATTATACTAAAAAATAGACTAGCTTGCTTTTCTTTCAGGTTGAAATAATATTTTCCTTTTGGTTACTGTAGTTTATTGTCATAAAACCGTCCCTCCAGCCCATGGCAGATAGAATTCAATGACTGTTGTAAGTATCTTGACCTTTTTCCCTCACCATCCTATAAAATAGAACTCGAGCCATTAATTGAATAAAAGGCTATCATAGGTTCTGATCAGTTATATTGATATGTTATACCATTTTTAACAAGTTCTCTTTTTTATCTTTTTGTATAAGATGTACCCTTCTGATGAATGGGGCTTTATTAGAAAGATTTCATATCTCACATTCCTTCAACTGCTCTTTTTCAGCTTGGGTGTTCTGGTTATGTGTTAATAGTTTTCTGACATGTGAAATCACAGTACCATTTGAGCCACATGGAGCGCCTTTATTTCAAAGGGATTCAGCCTTAAATACAGATGGGCTTGTCGTCATGGGCTAGATGACATTTGTATAACCTGTAATGTTTTTCAGCAAGATGTGGTTAATGATCCTTCACATCATCCAACCGGAAAGTGCTTTGTTCCTAGTCTCGTTCGCACCACAGCTTCTGTGCCTGCTGAACATAAAGTCGTTCCTGTCAGAGTTGGCTAATGAACATCTAGATATCACCCTGCTATTCATTTTACCATGATTGGTATTAATCCCAATATTGCTGTCTCCTATTTGTACATTTGTCATGCTCTTTTAGTTTAGTCTAATTTAACCTTTTGCTTTTGAAACAACACATTTCCTAAGCTTAGAAGGAAAGGAATTTCCCGACTGTGCCTCCTCTTGCTTGGCTGTGACTCAAAATGAGCTAGTCCTGGACTGGTTTCCAGAACTGTTTTGCAACCACTATTAAGGCGATGAGACTGACCACTCAGAAAACTCTCTTGAAGGGTGTAAAGAAGCTGAAAGAGTCAGAATGCCTGAAACATATCGCCCTTTCTGTTTGCCCCTTTGTCCTCTCAACTCACTCCCCTCTGGACCCTCGGACCCTGTACTGTTGGAATAAGTTGCCTGAGTGGTTGTCCAACATCTGCTTTGGGTAAGGAACTGTGCGGAAGGGAGGATGCATCCTTCCCTCCTCCAGTTCATAGTGTGAGGCAGGGGATGTATTGTAGCCGCACAGTCAGCAGATGCACTTCTTCACGAAATAAAGTAGAGCTCCAAGGAGAGATGCAAGCGAAGTGCTAAAGGTTTTTGCAAATGGCAGGAAAAGACAAAACACTGAAAAAGTGATGTCTGGACAAGCACTTGGAAGAGGACGCCAAGTTCAATAGGAGAAGAAAAGTCAGATATGTACTTTGAGCATAAGCAATTTCGGGAGAGTGAACACTGTGCCGGGCAGTCTAGTGCACAGCTCATGTGGACCCTGTGGCTAGAGTAGATTGTGCAGTGAGATTCAATGGCAAGTGAGACGGCAAGGCAGTGAGGCCAAAGTAGAGGTGTGTGGTGCCTGCAAGGCCATCTAAATAGGATTTACCTGTATCCCACTATCACTAGGGAAGCATCCGAAGTTTTTTAGTAATATGCTTCAGAACTAATGCTCTGGTCAGTGGAGGACTGTCGAGGAAGCTTGTGTGTTACCTCAGGTTAGAAGGCCCACAGTCACGGAAAATTTGAAGTCTTTCAAAAATTGAAGACTGTCCTTGGTATGGAACCTGACATGATGAATCCAAGAAAGAATGAGTGACTCCAGGGTGTGTAGACTGGGATGCTGCTAATTTGTTTTGTAGTATTTTAGTACCTGCACCTACAGCAGAGAAGTAAGATAGACTAAGTTATGAAGCAGGTAAATGCTGTCTGAGACACACATACCTGTGATCTGTAGTTGGGAACTTTAATCTGCGGTACTATTTATGGAGCTACATCTTATTCCTTAGTGCCTTCTAGCTGTCCTGCAGTGGTTGCCCACCCAGGATTCCTTTCTGACCCTCTGAACTCTCTCTCTAGAGAAAGTTTATGTCCATATGTTTCATATATTCAAAACCCTACACAGAGTGAAGTATTAGAACAGATAAAACTGTCCATACTGATATATGAATAAATTAGTCGGTTAACCTCCCAGAGCAATTATGCTGCATTTTGCACATAATCTTCTGCTTAATCCAAATAGTTATACTAATATTGGGAATTTCTCTGCCTTATGACGGAGCTGTAGGAAGATATTGGGGGGTGTCTGTGTCATATAAGGTGCCTTCCTTCTGTTTATGGATAGAGCTATGGCTCTTTGTAGAAACATAATGGGCGAAAGGAAAGTATTATTAGAAACAATCAGTGGATCAATCTAGGATTATAAAATAAAACAAAAACTGTATTTTAGGACCTGATAAATGTTTATCTTCAAAATATAAATGTATTATTTCTTTAAAAATATCTTTATTACATACACCTGAGGTACAGAAAAGTATGGTATACAATGTTTCTATTTCTCTTTTCAAAGTATACTTCCATCATCAAAAAATACCAGTTAAAACAAATTTCCTGCATTTCCAGAGATATGAGAACAGGAGATTAACATGAGCCCTGCTGACAATTACCTATCTTTATGAAGATTGCCCATTTCCTTCCCAGGTGCTCCCTGATAGATGTGCATCATCAGGGGAATAATTGTTTATGAAGGGGACTGCTTTAATACAGGAATCGGGTTCCCTTCTGCTGAAATGCAGCCGCCCTAAAGGCAGACGGCAATGACCACTTAAAACAGCAGAGACTGCAGTAAACAGATTAAGTTTAGAAGTGACAGAGATTATGAGAGACTTCAAGGGACTTCCAGGTAGCTAGAACATAATTACCCAAATAAAATTTGTTCTTCTCAGCAGGCTAATACTTCTTTTTTAGCCACATGTTTCAGGGGGACATTCATGTTCTACCCTGTCATTTTTTATACAAAAAAGAAAAGGCATTTTCTAGCAAAGCAGCAGTTCCTAAGTCATTTTTCTATTTGCTTTTGGTTGTTTGGAATCTGGAAATGTCCAGAGCCATGATTTATTTATTTTTTCATTATTTTTAATTTGTGGTAAAATACAAAGAGTGCCAAAAATATATAGACATTTTAAGAAAGGGAAAAAAACTGTGTTATATTTGTAATACTCAAGTCAGATTTGACTTCTGCAATCACAAGAGCTGTTAGATACAATATACACGATAGCAAGTGTTATCAGCTTTATATTGAGTATGTTAATTCAAATACAGCTTTTTCATTTCTTAAACTATGTGTGTGTGTATACATATATATATCTCACTGGCACCTTCCATATACATAGAACGTTTACCATTTTAACCATGTTTTAATGTTGTGGCATTAAGTGCTGAAGTGTTCTTCTTGGTCAGAGAAGCCCTTATGTTTGTTCCATAGACATTTTTGTTTAAAAAGCCGTGGTTTTCTTTTTTTTCTATCATATCTTTCCTATCTCCCAAATTTTATGACTATTTCAAAAATAGGTTTTCCATTTGAAACATGGGGTTCCCCCACACCCCCTTAGGAATATAAACCATATATTCTACTGATCGGAAACTGACAGCCGATTTGAAAAACACAGGGAATGGGGAAAGTTTGGCCTCTCCAGGGCAGTGTTGCCACTCACTGCTTTACGTAGGAGTCAGTTGTAATTATGGCGATTCCTAGTCAGGGGTACTGAGTTGGCATTCTCATGCTTCATGAGAGCTGCTTTAAGATAAGGACTAACAGACTCTTTCATTTGAGAAGTAAAACCATGACTTCCAATTTTAATTCTTCAAAATAGTTTTAAAATTGAGCCAATAAATACCTATCTGTACTTGTGTTGTGCCCTGCAGATGTGCTGAGAGAGAAGACTGCGCACTTTCTCACACCAGCATGATCTAGGGCAGTTTTTCTCCCTGGGAAAGACCTTCGGGGGGAGGGGCGATCTATTATGCAAATGGGAAAGCAGACTACACCTCGGTCATTCTTTCTGTTTGTTCCATAAAGCCAAATAAAATATCACCGATAAGATTTTTGGTGTTATGACTTCTGTGAGCCTCGAATGGAAGTATTCTCTCCAGAATGATGTACTATCGCGTGCAAAGTATCCGATCTAATTGGATATTGGCCCTTGGATATAAAGTCTGTTGATACCCAATAGACTAGATAATGTACCAATAAAGTATAAACATTTTCCTTTTTTCCTCTTCTGCAAGGAGATAATCTGATTGTTGGTTCTTGCCAAGTAACATCGCAACCTATCTTTTAGGTTGTTATATGGTATAACTCTTTAACTCTTTCCATAAAATCGTTGCTACTGAAGTGATGAAGAACTTTGGAAACTAGTGTGCAAAGGTTAAACCTTGTGAAAAATGAATGAACACAAATATAGCTACAAAAGTTACATATTATTAAAAGGGAAAAAGTCATAAGGCATCTGATTTATTAAAGGCATTTTCAATTATTGGTGCTATTTCTTTTCTAACTTCCCATTTTGTATTTGAATTCACCAATGGTATAAGAACAAATTAATTAATTAGGCGATAACTAAGTAAAACCAAGACCTTCAACTTTACTTCTTCCTAATGCTTTAAAATTAATTTATTCATTAAGTCAATAGTATCTATCTGTATATTATCTGTTTTGCGTGACACAGATGCACTGAGAGAAAAGCCACTGGACTATATTGGCATGGACCAAGAACTTGTAGATGAATTCCTGTGAGCTTTCAGGGGATAGAATAAAAAGAAAGCAAACTATGAGGATGGCCTCTGATTTTGTTTTTGCTTCAAAGAAAAGGGACTTGCAGAATCTTGGCATAGTTAGCCCCCCATGTCTGTGAATTCCGTGTCTGTGGATTTAAGAAATCATGGATGGAAAATATTTTTTGAAAATTATGTCTGTACTACACAAGTACAGACTTTTCTCTCATCATTATTCCCTAAACAATACAATATAACCAGCACTTACATAGTATTTACATTATATTAGGTATTATAAACAATCTAGAGTTGACTTATATGGGAAGCGTATGCATAAGCTATATGCAAAGACTATACCATTTTATATCATGGATTTGCGCATCCTCAGATTTTGATATTTTGGTATTCCTGGAACTAGTATCTGATGGATAATGAAGGACAACTACATATACACACATATATACATGCACACACATATATATACCTACATAAATATACATATACACACATATATACATACACACACATATACATACACACACACATATATATACACATACATATTTGTATATATACATACATATATATGTGTGTGTGTATGTATATGTATGTATATTTATAAATACACTGTTGTCCTGGGCTATTCTTGAAATTTAAAATGTAAAATAAATGTATACATATTTTACATAAATTTCTGAAAGATGTTTTGGTCATAAAGTTAAACGCTTCTATCAACTTCAGAGAACTCAATTTCAAGACGTACTTAAATCAGAAAGCGTAAAGCATTTAGCAAATTCAAAACAAGAAAAACAGAGCTTCATAAAAGTTCCAAAGACTGTTTTTGTTATTATTCTTTCCATACACTTGTTTTGGAATGTATAGGACATCACCCTATAGATTTAAAGAACATATTTGAAGTGCTATCCCCATTAACCTGGATGTCAACTTTATGAAGGAGGAATGTTTGTGGTTTCAGTGATGAATTTGTGATATATAAGTACTTGCATGTAGGAAATTTAATGTTATTTCAATAAAGCTGTATATATATTTCATCATCTTATTCTAGTGTGACTGAGCAACCTGTGGTTGAGCTGAATCACACTGGTCTCATCCTCTTAACAGGTAAATCTGTAATCTCAGTGGTAGCCAGCCTAGAGGAAGGGATTGTGTTTCCTCTCCCATGTAAGCTAATGAAGAGCTACACCATAGGTATTGTGTGTTTGGGTGACATGCCTACTGATGCTAATTCTAATTATGTGCCAGAGTCCTTAGGTAGAGGTATTTCAAAAATGTGAGACTCATAATTGAAAAAAAAATTTAAAATTCCTCAGCATCTCTTGTATAAAAATTATTTCTATTGCTATACCCAAATTTTAGTTTATTCTCAAGAACAAATAATCATATTAACATCAGGCCTCAAGAGAAGGCAATAAAGTTCAAAGTAAAGGGTCCTGTGGGTTAATTGCTTTTGATTATTATATTTTCTTACTTCTGGTTGGATTCAGCAGATCAACTTCTCAATTAGCCGAATATAGAAGAAAATGAAGAAAATTGATACTCATCACTGGTATTAGCATATATAGCAATAAGGCATTGACTCTTCAAGTGAGAATTTATGTTAACAAAAATGAAATGTCAGCTTGGCAATTCTCCTTTATTTCTCTCCTGATCAAATCAATGGGCAAGGAAAGGTAATTTTTTTTTTGAGTTAATTAGTTATTTGGCTGAACAAAATTATTGATTTATTCTACTTTCATAGACATGACATTAAGGGATGGAGACTGTAACAATTATTGACAGTGTACCACTCCTTAAAATTTATCATTTAATTCTCCAGCAATCTTATGACATGGGTGATATTTACTCCAACGACAGGAGGCAATATGCACAGTGGTAATGAATCAGACAGCTCACAGCCACGTTCTTTCTTCCAGTACACCATTGTCCCTTTGATGGTTGTCTTGTCATGACCCTCATGGACATCATTTAACATTTCATCATTAATAGTCAACATTAACATCATTGCTTTGAAGGTAAAATCACTAAGATATCATGAATTATATCTTAAGGATAGCCTGATATTTCTACATATCCACAATGTTCACAAATAATAAGGATTCAGTAATAGCTGGATAATGTTGGGGATGATTTCAATGGAGATGCTGATAATGTATCATGTCTCAGAAAGGATGGGAAGGCTTGTAGAGAAGGAAAACACAGGTCTTAGTTCTAGGTGTCTAAGAGGATGGGGCTATAATAGAAAGCATTCTGGTACACTGATTCTGAGCTTGCACCCAATAGCAAACATGAGAGGCAGATCCTGATCGGTGTTTAAGTCAACATTGAGATTAAGTAGTCTAGAGCTGTGTTTTGAAATGCAAGGAGAACATGGAAATGAGAAACCAAGATTCATTTGCCTCTGGTGTCAGGAAACCCATATAGTTGATAAAGAGAAGTGGGAAATGGGCAAAGCTAGAGATATTCCCAAGGAAGAGTGAAGTATTTCTTGTGACTTTTTTATATGGTGCTATGGACTTGGATATGGGAATGCTGGAAGCACTTCACAAAATGGACAGCTGATGATGGCCGGGTAGAACTGCCTTTTTATTTTCTCAGATGCATTTAAAAGCCAGTTAAAAAAAACTTCTATTAACTAGGATTCCTTAGTTTTTTAATCTAGTGTGTTTCTACAAAACAGAACTTTAAAGTGGCACTAAGTTATTTCCCGTAATGCACATGAATAACACACCCATTTTCTTTTTAAATGAAACCAAGAATTTATTTCTAAATGAAACAAATTTCTATGTAACCATCCAGTATAAACTATAATAAATAATATACTGAAAAATCTATATAAAAATAAAGTTAAAACTTAGAACTCTGTTTTAAGATAAAATAGGCATTCTTTCCTATACTTGTGATGAACATACTAAAAATATCAGAAATTGGATGTTCTCTTTTAATTGACATAAATGCTAAACTGAACTCAGAATGAAGAAAAATTTATTAATATATATTATATATTCTCTGTCTGTACCATATTCATATGGTTGTTTAAAGGATGAGGCTAAATTAACATATAAAAATTATTATTTTGGATATGGATTTAAGAATTCCTAATGCTTTTCAAAGAGACACTTCTATTTTTAACTGAAGGCCTTAACAATTTAAGAATAAATTATGTAAGAATATCAGTGGCAGGAAAACAATTCCAATCATTTTTTTAGAACAGAGATTGTTTTCAAAATCAAAAGACTTTGTCATCTAAGTGTTCCAAGTAGCTTATATTTAGAGCGACAGATCAAGGGTGTGTACTATCCAGAACTTCAGGAATACTGGTGCTAGCTATCATGGACTTGTAGAGTATTGAACGCACATATTTACTTTTTTTTTTTTTTGCAAACATCTTTTAGATAAAAAAACAGGAATAATATTGGAGGATCTTCTCAGAGATATGGTAATGGATCAACCTGAACTGAACTGATTGATGAATTGCAGGGGCTTTTATTTTTATTTGTTTTTTAACAGAATCAGAGTAACTGAACTAGACTCTCCCATATTTCTTCTCAACTTTATGGAAGAAAACATTGCAATCAGCAGGCTCTCAGAGCTGCTGCTTCTATCTGCTAAACTCTGTATATTAGCTATTGGTATGGTGTATATTATTTACAAAATAATACCGTAGTGCATTCTGTCTTTCCTGTATTATAAAGAAAATATGTTGTTTGTTTATGTCCTTCTTAAAATAAAAAACCCCACACTTTTGAAAATAAAGGAAGACATTGCAGAAAATAAAGTAAAAAAGAATTTTTAGATCAGTTTTCATTTTACTAAGCAAAATAAATTTATTTTGGAGCTTATCTTTCAAAATATGTGTCTCTATCCTATCTATATATATATCACCCTTCCATCTATATTGCACATAGATTGTATAAAAACAAGAACATGTTATATTAACCTATAGTTTTTTAAACTGAGACATAATACACAGAGCATAATTTTAACCATTTTAAACTAGACAATTCAGAAGTTAGTAACATATCCACAGTCTTGTGCAACAACCATCATGACCATACACTGCATTAATAATCTCAGAATGTTTTTATCACTCCAGAAAAAAAAAGGTCTAGGCCTGTTAACAATCCTACTAATTGTCTCCCCACTCCAGCCTCCGGCAACTGCTAATCTACTTTCTGTCTCTATAGATTTGCCTATTGTGAACATTTCATATAATTATAATTATGCAATATGTGGCCTTGAGCAACTGATGTCTTCACTTAGAATGATGTTTTCAAGGTTCATTCATGTAGCATACATCAGCACTTCATTCCTTTCCATGGTGAATAAAAATATTGCATGTGTGAATATAACACATTTGTTTTTCCATTCATTATTTAATAGCCATTTGTGTTATTTTTTTCACATTCTTTAGCTATTATCAGTAATGCTACCATGAGCATGTGTGTAGACATTTTTGTGTGAGCACACGTTTTCAGTTCCCCTGGGTATATACACCTAGGTGTAGAATTGCAGGACCATATGGCAATTCTATGTTAAACTTTTTGAGGAACCACCAATCCCTGTCACACAGCAGCTCCCCAATTTTACATTCCCATCAGGTATGATAGTTCCAATTTCTCTGCATTCTCACCATCATTAGTGTTTCCTTTTTAAAAATATCAGTATCTTCTGATTGTGTATAATCCTTTTGAAAGTAAAAATATACTATAGCATATGTTAATAACCTACATTTGTATTTTAATTTTTACTGCTATATTACATTCAGTTGGAAAGCTGTGTTATTATTTATCTGTGCCTTAACTGATATGTTTACATGGTTTCTATCTTCCTATTTTCAGAACACTGATCTAAATATATTTATAGCTGTGTTCATTTAGAAGGTCTACCTATTTTCCATTCTTCTATATAATGGTTCATTGGGCATGTCTATGCATATCAACTTACACTATATAATCTTGGATCAAATGTGAACATTCTCAGCCCATTAGTGATTTTTATTGCTAGTTAGATGGAATGTTGTCTATATGCTTATTGGGATTATTTCATTTTTTCTTTTTAGGACTTTCTGTTCATTTTCCCCAATTATACTGGGGTGTTAAACTTTTATTATTTGCAAGAGTTTCTTATGTATTAAGAATATTAATTCTTTGTAACATTTCCATCGATTCTTTTTGATTCTTTTTAAAATTTATACATTTTTAATATTTATGTTGTTAAAATGATTCATTATTTTCCTAATATTTTTAATCTGGCAGCATGCTTAAAAAACCACTTGTCATTTCAATATTATACATATATGCATTAATTTATATAACAATAAACACTTTCAATTCTCTAATTTTTCCTCTGAGGACAGCTTTGGCCATATTCTTCAGGTTTTGAAATATATTGTTGACTATAAGTAGCATTCTACAACTTTAGTTTTAAATTTCTCTTTGACCAAAGAATTAATTAAAATAAGTGATTAGTTGTTTATCTAAGTCTTTGGGGGTTATTGATTTTTTTTTTTAAAACTTGGTATTGTTTTAATGTTTTATTCTTTTAAAGCCTTTGTTAAGAATTTCAAATTTTGTTGCATAGTGTTTAGAGAATATGGATTAAAATTTAAAATTTTTGATGATTGTCAAGAGTTTTTTTATATAAAATAATAATTTTGTGAATATATTATTTATATTTGAAAATAAAATATATTATTTTTTGTTTTTATCTGTTCGATAGTTCATATTTTGAATGAGGTATGTTAAAGTAAGACTTGAGTTTTATTTTTTAATTAACAGTGAAATATATTTTAAAATTATTATCTTTAAAATATTTCACTGTTTCTTTAATTATGCTCCAAATTGTTACCCAGGCAGTATAGAATATAAAGACTTCAAATAACCATTGTAACGTAGCTAAGTGACGTTTATCACAGTGACCTAATAAACATTGATGGTTCATGTAATTGCAGAAAATCAGTATCAGTGTAAATACATTATTTTGTATCCTTTTTAATTCAGTCCATTTTTAAAGATAAGTACACCTCTTCTACTTTAATATTTTATCCATTTCTTTAGACACTTTAGCATTTGTGCTCACAAAGCTTCCTGTATATGATTGGATCACAATAATTCTGCCAGTATTAATAAAATATTAATTCTGAAATACATTGAAAGGTTGTACCTTAGTCAATCAATGAATTATTACAAAGACATGCAAAACCCAAGATAGAAGAACGATTTGAAACTCAGCAAGATATGAAATAATGAGTCAACTGAAAAGAGGTGAATTTTAGCCTTATGCTCTCTAAAAAAATCTTCAAAATGAAAAACGAATGAATTAACCTTTTTGGCATAAAATTGTAAGCGATTCTAATCCCAGGCAGTTGTAGTTTATAAACTGGAAATTGTGACAGAAGGTTGGACAACATAAAATCTAAAAATATACAGAAATCTGCTTTAGAGAATTGGGTGAAAGCAATTCTGTATGTGACCTATTTTGTCTGGGTCCATAGACCTCTAGAGAAGATTCATATTCTCCATGGGCATAATAAAAAGGCTAAGTATAGCATTCAGTTAATTCACAGAATTATACTAAAGTTAAAGCACTGTATTTCAAAATACCTTTCCTGGTCCATAGTTTTTAATGCAGCTTTCGCCCTTTTCAAACTTTCATCTTTTGATTTATTATGTCTACCTTTCTTTTCCCTCCCTCACTCTATTTCTCTTCACCTTCTTCCCTTTTGAGTCCTCCCCTCTTATTTATCCTGCCACTCCCTCTTCTGCTTTGGATTTTTTCTCTCTCCTTTGGCTCCTTGACTGATTATACAACTTTACTATTGAAACACTCAGAGTCCACTTTATTTATTTAGTTTGTGTTTAGTTAAAGATTGTAATTTGAAGCTATGAAAATGCTCCTCTGCCCAAAAAAGCTAGAATTTTGACAAAATAACTCTATCCAAACATACATTTTCATCACCATCCCATTTCTATTCCTCTTGAATAATCAATAACATTTCTTTGCTTTTTTGGTTGTTTGCTTTTTAAAAACTTGTCCTAAAACTTTATGTATTCTGAAAACTTTATATATTCTGAAACAGAATGAAATTTTAAAAGAAATAATTTTTAACAACTTAGTGAAATGTATCTTTGTACACTTAATTGTTCCATTTAATATTATATTGCTAAAATGTATCTATGCTTCTATTGTCTCTGTAGTTCATTCATTTTTGATTGGCATATGATATTCCATTGTATAAATATGCCATAAACCACAGTTGATTCATTCATTCTCTTTGGTACTGTGGATTATTCCAGGTGAGTTCTACAAAACTTTCAAGGAAGATATTATTACAGTTTTACTCACCTTTACAGGCATGTAGTAAGAGGGACTGTTTTCCGATTTATTCTTTGAGGTCAGTATAATCTGAAGCCAAAACAATAAGAACATGATAAGAAGGAAAAATCGTAGGTAGATCTCTCTAATAAATGTAAACATTTCACACACAATACCAGCAGACTGAATTCAATGTTTCATGAAAATATGAGATCTTGAAGTCAAGTTGGCTTTACCCAAAGTTTACATGGTATAACATTTGAAAATTCACAAGCATAATTCTTTACAATCATAGATTAAATGAAAGATTATCTGAATATTTTCAGGAAGAAAAACAGTGCTACCATTCAAAGAGCATTCACGACAAAAATGTTAGTGTATTTAGAAGGGAAAGGACTTTGTTAAACAGATCAGGATCACTCAGAAAATTCTTAGATAAACATAATGATAAAGGGAGAATATGGGAGGTATGTTTTAAAGTTAGGAAAATTTCAAGGATGTGGCTATTTCCTCTACGTGTCAGCATTGCACTGGAGTTATTAGATAATACCATAAGAAAAGGAGAAAAATATTCAAAATATAATGATTTCAAGGGAGAAATAGACATATAAGTAGTTGCAAATAATAAAATTCTTTCTTTACATAGAAATAAAAAAAAACCCTAGTGATAAATTATAGGATATAATAAGAGAGTTTTGCAGAAGTTTCTTAACCATGACACTCTTGACCTTTTGGACTGGAGAAGCCTTTGCTGCAGGGACCGTCCTGCACTCTGTAGCTTGTTTGGGAGCATCCCTGGCCTCTTCCAGTAGCTGGCAGGGCCATCAGTTTTCCAGTAAGGACAATCAAAACTGTCTAGAGGCCATGCTGGATGTTTCTTGGGAGACAAACACACCTCTAGTTGAGAACCCCTGGTCTAGATGCAAGACAAATATAGAAAAAAATCAGCTGCATTCTACCTACTAGTGTTAAAGAAATAGATGCACTTTAAATACTTAAGTAATATATGTAATTTAAGATACATTTTCAATAGTATCTGATAATTCTCTAAGAATAAATCTAAAATAATGGCTAATTGCTGTGTAAAGAAAATTTAAAACTATTTTAGGACTTATAAAATTCTAAATAACTGAAAAGAAACTAATGCCTGTCAATAGGAAGATAATACACAATATATCAAATACTTCCCAATTGATTTATAGATTTTTTAAATCAATTTTACACTGATAATCCAGATAGAATTATTCAGGGATGTTATTAAGATAGTTCTAAATTTTATATGGAAAACTATAAACCAAAGAGAAGGGAGAACACTTCTGATAAAGAATGTGGAACTTATACCATTTTCAATCTTACTATAAAACTTTGGTAATTTATATTATATATTGGGTCAAGAATGGTGAAATGAGTGAATGGAATAGGACAAGCCTGAAAAAGACACATTTCTTGGCAGATCTTATGTATAAAGCAGAAACATCTCTCCAATAAGTAGGAAAAGGAGAATTATTCAATAAAAAGGCTGAAAAAATGGTTATCAATATAGAAAAAAGAGTAAAATTGTATTCCTTCCTCACAACAGAATCAACTTACAGGTAAATTAAAAATAAAAACATCAAAAGAAAAATTAAAAAACTCTTAAAATATATAAAGTAATAACTTTTAGACATGGGGGCACAAAAGAGATTCTTACACAAGCCATAAAAGCATTTGTTATCAAAACGGAAACTTGGGACTGTATTAATTCCAGATGACAAAAGCACCTTTCTTTCCTCATCAACATGATAGGCTAGTTGATTAAAGACCTTCTCTTAATATAGAAAATTTCAAAAGGTTGGAGTGTGGGTATACACAAACATACGCAAGCACATTTCTCTCATATATCCTCACCACTGTTAGAGATGCAATGATTAATAAAGCACAGTTCTTCTTGGGATGGAAGTCATGTATATAAAGTCTTATGCGTAATGTTTTTAATACACCAAAAAATAATAAAAAGATTCAATTGTACAAGGTGATGAGAGAATTTCTGTTAGGGAGTGAAAATATTTTAAATTCAGAGCACTGTAACTTACTTTGGTTTGTTCCCAAATTCCTCTTAGGATATGTTATCTCTCCTAATTGTTATATATTCTTTTTCATTTCTTTCCTTTAACCAAACATTTGATATTTTAATAGTCTCTTTGGTCACTTTTCTTACAAAGGATTTTATTGAAACCTCCTAATTCATCTGCTTCCTTGAGATGAATATCACCAAATAATGGATCTTTTCATATTTTAAAAGTTCAATCAGCCTTTTTGAATACTATAAATGCAATTATAGGTTGTATTTCTGTTTCTCAAATGGCTCTATTCATTAATGATAATGACACTCTATAATCTTAAAGCACCTTTAATCCGAGGATCATAAAGACATTTCCACAGGAGAAATTACTGTTGTCAGCTCAGTTTCTTGATGGAAAAATCATGAAGGAGGGTGGTACAGAGAATTGGAAATGCCATTCAACTGCATTCCTTGTCCTGTATTTTTTTTTCCCACATATTACAATAACCAGTTAAAGAAAACCATTTTCAACCTAAAATTGGGCACATATTTTTAATACTATTATTTTGTGTTCTCATGAAAGCATCCAATTGTGGGCACTTTAAGGTAAATAAACATGTTTTGTACTTCTCCAGTGCAATTTCGGAGAATGATTACACATTCCCAGTTCCACCATATATCGTGTATATCCACATTGCCGTAATCAGTATTAACTCTTAAGGGGAACCTGAAACCAGTTATTGCTCCATGCCAATATCTTTGATATTCAGTTATAAAACTCTATATTATTCTTAAAAATGTATAATGTAGCATGAAGTGAAACACTTACTTACAGATTTAATATTATTTCCTTTATCCACTTAACAACTATTTCTTAAGAGCTCACTTTACTAGATACTCAGATGTTATGGATGTCTCCTGTTAATATAGACTCACAAACGGTAATGACTCAAACAGGATAAAATGTGTTCCTTTTTGGCTTACATAATTGTACTAAATGAATGCTAGGAGCACAAAGCTTCATCACGTCATGCACTCACACTGGAAGATGAGGAAGGAAGCACATTGGAAAGAGAGAGTAGGAAAGTCAAGCTCTCTAAGATAGAGCTAGCTTCATGTGCTTGTGAATAGACTAAAAGGCTAGAAAGGCTAGTGTGTAGAAAATGAGTGAGATCAGAGAAATAAGAGTGTTTTAAAGGCGATGATAAGCCTGGTGTTTTATGTTAAGTGAAAGGGAAAGCCACCAAATGATTTTAGTGAAGAGTGATATGATTTGATTTGTATTTTACAGTATTAATCTGGCTGAAGGGTGCAGAATGGATTATAGTTGCCAAGTATGAATGCAGGGTACTAGCCAGGAGCTCACGGAGACATTATAGTAAAGTGGACAAGGTTAGTGCAGTGGTTCTCAACCTTCCTAATACCTCCTAATGCTGCGACCCTTTAATATAGTTCTTCATGTTGTGGTGACCCCCAACCATAAAATTATTTTCATTGCTACTTCATAACTGTACTTTTGTTGCTGTTGTGAATTGTAATGTAAATATCTGATATGCAGGATGTATTTTCATTGTTACAAAGAGTTCACAACCCACAGGTTGAAAACCACTAGGTTAGTGGAAGAAGAAGTGGAGAGAATGGGAACGTTCTGGGTATGGATAGGAGATAAAACCTGTTCACTAATTAAATATGGGCTTTAGTTTGTTTAATTTTATCCCTGAGACAATTTAGATTTTATTTTAGGATCTTATCACCAGATCTTGAATCTACTGAGCCCTGGGCTAAATTTGGGTGGATCCATACCCCCATAGGGGAGAACCTTATTTGGGAGGGGTACAATCAATCCAGTTGAAGTGAAGGCCACATCAGTGGGCCTTCTTCCCCATGCAAGGGGGAATGGAGTGAGGGAGCAGTGCCTGCCCAAATGATTTACCTTTTAGACCTGTGCTATTTTAATGCAGTCACCAGTATCCATGGGTAGCTATTGGGCACTTCAAAAGGGGATAATCCGAATTGTGATAAACTATGGTATAAAGTGTACATGAGATTTTGAAGACTTAACTAGAAAAAAAGCATAAAATACTTCATTCATATTTTCATATTGATTACATTTTGAGATGATAATATTTTGTATGTATTAGTTTACATAAAATATATTACTAAAATTAATTTCACCTTTATTCTTTTAATTTTTTAAGACTTTGAGTAAAAAATTTATATTTTCATAAAAACTGAGCAGTTGTCATGTCATATCCCAACACACACACATTTTCCCCAATTATCAGCCTCTGACATGAATGTGGTACATTTATTAGAGCTAATGAATCAATATTGATAAATTTTTATTAACTGAAATTCATAGTTTTAATTAAGATTTGCTCCTGGGTGTTGATATAGTTGCAGGATATTAACTTAGGTTTTGACTTGATTGAATGTATTGACTGTAGTCAGCTTACTAAGAAAAGTTATATGAATAACATTGGCCAATGTGTAGGAAGTGAGCATTGTGTCACATATGTTAAGTTTGAGGTAATTATCAAACAAAAAGTGGAGATACAGATTGTTGGACAAGCCTGTGTTCAGGGCTGGACATATGAGTTGAGACTCATCGTTGGGGGTATAAGGTTAAATTTCAAATTTACATGAGTTGAAGAGTAAGAGAGAAATAAGAAAATGGAGAGAGTGGACACTGCTTTCCTGTGAAGGAGAGAGGAAAATAACCCACTAGCTGGAGGAAGTTGTGGGGTTAGAATAATGAGATTCGTTTGTTTTCTTTTTAAGACAGGAGCTACTTATTTATGAATTGAAAGGGATACCTCTGGCAAAATTCTAAAATTGTTGATATAAAAAGAAAAGATAACCATGAACCTGAAAGTGCATAGAAGATAAGAGTGGATGGTGTGGGGAGTGTCAGAAAGGGATGGGCCTTTGATGAGACCTGGGACATGGGCTGTGATGGGGGAAGAGAGACTATGGGTGTGGATGCAGGCGGGTGGGAGGTTTGGTGGTGAGCTGATGCAGAAGTTTTAGTTTTATTGCTGCTCTTTCTCTATGAGAAAGTAGGAGACAACCTAAAATGATGTCGAGTAAGGAAAGAGTAAGATACGTGGGGAGCAAGAGTGAGACATGAAACGGTTAAATATCATCCACAAGGAAGGGGGATGGACCAACAGGGATAGCATGATAGGGTTGCAGAGAAATGTCAACTGTACACTTGAAATCTGTGAATTTAAAGTGCCACTAGACAGCTGGGTCTGGACAAGATAAGGCAAGTGAGGCATCCAGCATGCACAATTCAGAGAGACAGACACCCACTATCAGAGTCATGCTCTGGGCCCTTTACTTGCCTCAGCCTAGTGCTGGCCTTGCCAGACAGTTTATGACACTCTCAAATAATGTTCAGCAAAGACGCCCAACTCATATAATCATGATTGTGCTGTGATACAGCAATATAATTGGACACAGAGAAGCACAAGAGAGCAGAGAGTATTTGCAAGGCATATCAGAGAACCTATCTAGGAATAGAAGGGAAGAGAAACTATTGCAGGGGTGGAGTATAGTGACAAAATGGGGTGATGGATGAATTGGTAAGTTTAGGGGGTCATGGAATTGTTGTAGAGGGGGTAGAAAATGATGTCCAAAAGGAAATCTTGAAGATTATATAGTTACTGGATAGCACAATTTCAAGAGGGTGATCATGATAGTAAGTGCATGAATGAATTAACAAAAATGGTAAAATAAGGAAGTCAACTGATCCTGAGACTAGTATGTTGAGTTATACAAGTAGATAATAAGCCCACCAGAAATAATAATAGAAATATGGATGGAGAAGATAGTGAGTAAAATGGTAAAGTCTTCAGTACATGAGGCTGAGCAACTGATAAATCTGATAGAGTCATCTGAATGATTCCTAAATAATTAAGCTATAATATGACTTTAATCCAAATATGTGTTTTTATTTATTAGTTGTAATAAATAACTTGATAAAACAAATTGAAAGGAAAGAAAAAGCATGAAAAATTTCATTGAAAATTATTAATTCCTGTATCCTTTTGGTCAATGACCTAAATCTCATGTATTTATTCTTCATTTAAGGACACGTCATTAAGTAATTTAAAAATTACTAAATTAACTGATTTTACTTCTTGCTTTCTCATTTTTTCTTGTTTGTCCAATAGTGTAGGTGGTGATGAATAGGATCATAGATGATGTTTTGGTAGCAGGAGGAGAGAAGAAAAGCAATAAGTATGAAAATAATCAAACTGAGATTATATTTATAAATATATTTATAATCTTTTTGCAAATAAAGGTGAATGAATTATTTTTGCATTGTTGCATTGTGAAACAAGCAACGGTATAGCAAAGGAGCATAAGTGTAGGCAAAGGAACAGGTAATAATTATGATAGTTTTTATTCATGCTTTGCATGTGTCATCTAATGTAACACTGCTAATAGGTTAGGGATGTTGGGGTTATTATGACTCCTTGACAGGTGGGAAAACAGGTTTAAGGCTGCTAACTTGCCCAGATCATACCGGTAATTGGCAGAACCAGAAATCAAACTTCAGTGCCTGAATCCCAGGCCCATACTCTCTTCCTTTGTACAATTTTCAAAACAGCCAATATTTTCAAATAAAATCTTCATTGGATGTAGCATTTTTTTCTGGAAAAACGTGTTATTTTCCCACACATTTCTTTTTGAACAGAAAATGTTCAAAGAGATATATAAACTCTGAAGATAGTACCTGACTGGTAAAAGTTACCTCACAACTATATGTTGTTAGTTTTCATTTCTCCATCAGCACATATGGATGGAAAAAGTATTTTAAAAATGTTATGTACTTCAAATTTTTTGAAATACCAAAAGTGTAGGAAAGAAAAAAAGTGTAGGATAGAAAGAAATAAAGCAAGAAAATTTGATTGAACATAATTTATAGTGTCACATATAGTCTGAATATTGCTTAATCAAATATATTTATATTTTTTAACTGTGTTATAAAGCCATAATAAATTGATAGATGTAGTAAGAGACGATTGTTATTTAAAATATTTTTCTGGACAAAATGCCACTTAATTCTGTTTTTCGGAGTAGTCAGTTTCAGTATAAAAGATGATTTTTTTAAAGATGGCAAATCTGTAGAAATCAGTAAATAGCTAATGTGCCCTTTCTGTCTTTTACTGAAAGGTGCTCTTTACATAGATCAGAATACCAATGCAATCATTTAAGATGAGTCAATATGCAATTTGGATTAAGTTCTTCCTGAGAGGGTTAAAGTAATTCAACTGTAAGCCTAGCCCAAGGCCAGAAATCAGGTTAGGAAAACAAATTGCAAGAGTGATCCATAATGAAGACTACTTCAGCTACTGGTATTTAACTTAAAGACCCTTCACTGGTCTTTGTCAAAGATTTGTCAAAATTTCACTGGTTTCTAACGTCACACTAAGAGACTTATTTGGTCTCTTCATTTGTGCATATAAAAGATGACAGGTAATGTAAATGAAGTTCATATTTTGTTTTGTTTTTGAGACAGAGTCTCACTTTAACATCTTTGATAGAGTGCTGTGACATCATAGCTAACAGCAACCTCAAAATCTTGGGCTTCAGCAATCTCTTGCCTCAGCTTCTCAGGTAGCTGGGTCTACAGGCATTCATAATGCCCAGCTATTTTTGGAGACAAAGTCTTGCTCTGTCTCAGGCTGATCTCGAAACTGTGAGCTCAGGCAATCCATCTGCCTCGGCCTCCCAAGTGCTGGGATTACAGGTGTGAGCCACTGTGTCCAGCCCAAACTTCGTAATGTTATGAAGAAATGAATATAGCATTGCTTGGGATCATTGGGGGATGCCTCTTACATGCTTCACTGTAATTTATTGATGACTTAGGCGACATTGCACTGCCTTTGATGGAGTGCCTACAAAAATAATAGATAATTTTTCCCTTACCAAGGAGACCATATTTTTGTGAGGAATGCAGAGGGTCCACCCAGAGTTGAGCATATAGGTAGTAAGCTCTCAATAAATACCTGTTGAATGCATGATTTGGTTAGGTATGGCACAGATAGTAAAAGTGTGCAGAGTATAGTTAACGCTTTGTACCAGTTAGGACAAGAAGAGGTACTTGGTTTCCTTCCTTAAGTTGGGAGGATTAAGCTTCTATAAATGCACTACTCTTGAGCCACATCTTGAAGGAATTTTATTGGGAGGAATGATTCGGAGGAAATAGAATGGGAACTTAGAGAAAATAGTATGTGCAAAGGCAGGATAACGGGACATGTTGAAACTGGATTTTATGTGTATGCGGTATTATGTTGCAAGAGAACAGAGACGAGTGAGAGAAACATCATGAAAACCTATGTTCTCACTGAGGAGTTGATATAGTCTCATGTAGACAGTAGATCTTAAACACACCACTGCCATAAAACAAACAAACAAAAATAGTTAATACTTACATAATGCTTACTGTGTGCTAAAGGTCTCATATATTGATTCATTTTAATCCTCCTATAACCCTCTGAGGTGGAAATTACCATTAGCTGAAAATAAATATGAGGGAATAATAACATTTAATTGTGCCATATGCTGTTCTAAGCACTTAAATATTAATCTATTTAATTCTCATAAAAATTCTATATCTCATTAAAAAATACAGTTTTTCAGATGAAGAAACTAATGACTTCAGAGGTTAACCTGCCCAAAGTCACTAAGAGTTGGGAAAGATTTCATGTGGTAAATGGGTTTACACTTGAGTATCTAAGGAGCAGCTAAGATAGGTCTGGTTGATTGCAGAAATCCTGGTTTAGTCTCTGAATTTTCATTTTCTTATTGATTCACGCAAAAGGTCATTTCCCACATGAATTGATAATAATAATAATAATTTACGTGTTTATGGCTCTTTTAGTACATCAGAATATATTCAAACAGAATATTAGACATCTCTCTATTAAGTACTAGAAATGTATTCTAATTGCTGCTGTGTGAGACTCTGATTACCCTTTTTGCAAGTTACTGTCTTTTTTGAGAAAGTCATCCATTTGTTTAATAAGTTAAAATATCTTAGAATTTTGTAATTGCATTTAGTTAAACAACTTTACAGATAGCATAAGAAACTCAGTGAAAGGTAGAAATATATATATTTGACATATGTAACTACTAGTAATATGTATTTTTGGAGAATATAATATGGAAAAGAGATAGAAGGGGTAGCCTTCTCACTCAGTATAGAAATTAAATCCAATATCCTGTAAGAAGAAATTCAGGGAAGGAGGCCTGCAGAGAGAAGATAGATACCAAGAAAAGAGATTGGTGTCTGGAGAAGTTTTCAAGATAGGAAAAAATAATCCAATAAGATGAAGGAAAGTCTAAAGGCTGCTGGAGAAAAGGAAAGTCTACACTGACAGTGAGACTGGATGGAACAAAAAAAATTGGGTAGTGATCTCTTTCAACTCTTATATCTATAATTACATACAAGTTAATAAGAGGGGAAGTAAAAGTGAGCATAGCCATTAAAACAAAAGATGAAAGCTTCCAAGAGGAATGGTGTTTAGAAGAGACTACGTTTCTTGTATTCTGCTATTCTGTGGCTATTGACCTTATCATAGTGAACTGGGAGAACTTCTGTGATCTGAATAGAGTGGAGACATTCCTTTGATCCCTGCCTCACCCACTGAGAGGTTCCCATCAGTGGATCACATTGATTTACTCTTGGGCAGAGATAGTGGAGTCAGAAGAAATGAAAAGGGCAACTGCTTCCCAATGGGATTAAAGTTAGGATAAAGTAAAGTTCTGGGGATTTTGGCTGGGAAGTTCTCCTGTCATGTCCTGAGTTGCCATTTGTAGTTGATATAGTTTAATAGCTGTTGGGCTCCAAGATATTTACATGTTTCTCTATTAATTACCATTCTCTGTAGCCAGTATTGAATATTCAGCCTATCAACCTTTATTAATTTAGCTGTTACATACATTGACTAACTTTGATACTCATCATTTGCTTTCTAATGTGTACAGTAAAGCACGTCTTATATATGTCTGGGCTTCTTTTCAAGTAAAAGATTATCATGTAATCACTAATGACCTTGTATGGATTATAATCTTCATATCATTTACTACATACATTTTATTTTATCATTAATTTTAAGAGAAAAATAAGCCCAGTGGGCTAATTTACTAAAACTTTATTAATGTTGTTTTCTTAATCTTTATAGGTAGTGCTGGTACGCCCGTCACTTTCAATGAAAATGGAGATGCCCCTGGGCGTTATGATATCTTCCAGTATCAAATAACCAACAAGAGCAAAGAATACAAAATCATAGGGCACTGGACCAATCAGCTTCATCTAAAAGCAAGTATCAATATAAAATACATCAATGTATACAGGTCCCAAGGAGGAAAGCTTTATTTTTAAGCATATATGATGTTCATGAGAATGGATTTGCCCCATAGATAAATGTTTGGGAAATTCATGACTTGATCTTCCCTTCAACTTAAAAATTTTGTACAGAAATCTCCAGATATCCATAAGCATTTGATGAAAGATCTCATTTCCTTCTAATTAGCCATATATACTTAGAGAAGTTTTGCCCTCTTCTGAAAGACCTAGTTGCTCAAGTCTTTGTAGATGTGTGTGTGTGTGTGTGTGCATGCATTGCGGACGTGATGGAGTTGACTGACTGTGCCCTGAATTATAAAAGTTGGGTTCTACAAAATGTATACATCACCTTTGCTACAGCATAAGTTAAGACCTTATGGCTACATCTGAGTGATGGAAGCGAATCATGCTCTGCATTTACATTCCCTCTTTCAGTTGCAACAGCAGGGAAAGTTGTATCCAAGGGTAGTGTTCAGGTGTTTGAGCAGCCCATAGGGCTGCCTCCTATCCCTACCGAACTCAGGCACTCACCAGGTCCAAGGTCTAGCAATTTTGTAGTTCCTACAAGTGGCAGATTGGAGATTCCAGCCCATAGCAGGCTCCCAGGGCCTGGGGTTGGTGCTGAAAATAGCTGGGCAGTCGTCTACCAACTGCCATGCCACCACCCAGGACTCTGGTCTCCTCCTACTGAGATCTGGCAGAGATGGAGGGATGGATATCAGTGGGGATATGAGTGGGGAGAAGGAGCTTCACAGGTATTCCCAGCTAGTGGGTAGCCCCCTAAGGAGATGTCCTAGGGAAGGGGCTTCAGGGGGCTTTGAGAGGAGCTGTCATATGCCAACATCCACCAATTAATTGTAAGGGTTGTGAGGGACTCTGAAGGAGGAAACCAATTCTGAACTTGATTGATAAGGGAGGTCCAGGAAATCACAAGGAACAGGGCTGGGGATGGCAGGATAAGGAAGGTATAAGGGAGGAAAGGATGAGAAGGACAACATCTGTTTACCACCACAGAGAGAATCATTTCACATTTTAATAGCCCTTGGTCCAATGTTAGTGCCCATTGGCTTCTTTGGGTTTAGAGAAGGAAGGATCAGGCCTTGTGGTCTCAGCTGAAGATTGGAGCTCATTCATATAACATCAATGAAAACTTAAGACTACTTGCAGGGATTTAATGGCCAAGGAATGAATCCCTGCAACAACAGCAATGTTTCTGCTGTAGGCAACTCAAATGGTACGGTGCATCCTAGTAGGGTACTGGTGAAACTTATCAAATGTAGAGTATCAATGTCTTTATATAGTGATTAAGAAAATGCTATGAGGGCTATCTCTCACAGTGCGATCAAAATGTTTCTGATTGTATACGAAGCACATTCTGCCCTATGATTGCACCAATGTACACAATTATGATTTAATAAAATTATAAAAAAAAAAAAGAAAGGGGCAATAATAGCTGGAGGTGCAGAGAGGCCAATGAAAGACTTACAATCAATTTCTTTCTTTCTTTTTTTTTTTTTTTAGTTTGAGACAGTCTCACTATGTTGCCCTTGGTAGAGTGCCGTGTTGTCACAGCTCACAGCACCCTGGGCTTAAGCGATTCTTTTGGCTCAGCCTCCCAAGTAACTGGGACTACAGGTGCCTGCCGCAATGCTCCGCTATTTTGTTGTTGCAGATGTTTTTGTTGTGTTGCTGGCCCAGGCCGAGTTCGAACCTTCCAGCCTCGGAGCATGTGGCCAGCGCCGTACGCACTGTGCTATGGGTGCCGAGTCTTACAACCAATTTCAAATGGAGAGAAAGAAGGTATTTACACCTCTGCATGGCCTTGCCTTTTGGTCTCATCTCTCTCACCTCTTCTCCATGCCAGGGACCCACTTCCAACTCTCTTTGGAAGTGCTCTAAGCTGTCTCTTTTTTTCTAAATAAAATTTCTCTTTGTTGCACTGAAACTTGTGCAGGTTACTTTGCTTTCTGTTCATGCTGCCTGTGCTGTTCCGGTTTTAACTTCTGTTTCTGTTCATTTTTGCTTTCAAATATTTCTGTGCCTTGCCAGGCGTGGTGGCTCATGCCTGTAGTCCTAGTGCTCTGGGGAGGCTGAGGAGGGTGGATTGCCTGAGCTCATGAGTTTGAGACCAGACTGAGCAAAAATTGACATCCCATCTCTACTAAAAATAGAAAAACTGAGGCAAGAGGATAGCTTGAGCCCAAGAGTTGGAGGTTGCTGTGAGCTATGATGCCATGGCACGCTACCCAGGGTGACAGCTTGAGACTCTGTCTCAAAAAAAAAAAAAAGTGGGCGGCACCTGTGGCTCAAGGAGTAGGGTGCCAGCCCCATGTACCAGGGGTGGCAGATTCGAGCCCGGCCCCAGCCAAAACGGCAAAAAAAAAAAAGTATTTTTGTGCCTTGATTGACCTTTCTAGCTCAGCCAAGCAATCAAACCAGGTCAGCTGGGTTTGGGGAACCAGGACCTCAGAACCCCTACAGTTAATTTGCTGGATGCATGTGTATTAGTTTTTTTCTTTTTTTTTGCTTCTGCTGTAACAAATTACCAGAAATACAGTGGCTTAAACATGATGCTAATTTATTATCTTATAGTTTTGAAGGTCAGAAGTCCAAAATGGTTCTTACTGGGCTGAAATCAAGAAGTACACCTTTCTGATGGTTCTAGGAAGAATCGATTTTCTGGATTGGTTGGTTAGGATATGAAAGATGAGTTGTTTGCTGTCTCTAAGAATGAGTCAGCCTTGCATGGGTCAGGCAGGCCCCAGATGCCAGGGCATCAAGAATACGGAGGATGAGAAAACACCGCATAGGAGGCCACAGAGGTGCCCTCCAGGGGATCACAGTCTAGGGAGAGGTAGAACAAGAGTACTGAGGCCCTTATGTTTATGTTGCCACACGGACATGCAGCGGTCTAGGGGAAAAGCTCATCAGAAGAGCTTTTCTAGGTGAGGTGGGTCTTGAAGGATGAGTGGCAGTTTGTGGCCTGATGAAGGGTAAGAATTCTATAGTATCTCCTTGAGGAAACAGCAGGCAGGAAGTTAGGGAGAGGAATTCCCAGGGTCAGCTGGTAAACCACATGGCTGAGCCTGAGGCAGAAGTGGGAAGTGGGTAGTGGGAGGATGTTGAAGAGTGAACTTAGTCAACTCAGGAAGCTGGTTGTGATCAGCAGGCAGGAAGCTTGTGAGGGTAAGAGATAACATTAGACAATTTTTTAGGTATCTGTCACAGGATCCTAAATTTATGTCTGTAGCAGAGAATTCCTTACTGAGCTCCATTCTATATACCAGTGGTTCTCAGGGAGGGAGGGTGAGTTTGTCCCCTAAGGGACAGTTGGCATGACTGGGTGATGGGGAGGGGAGTTTATTGGTATCTAGTGGGTAGAAGCCCAGGACAACCCCCACAGAGAAGAATGACTTGGCCCTGATGTCAATAATGCTGATGTGCTACATATTTCACTGTTCAAGTGTTGCAATATGAACATTAAATAGGATTTTCAAATAATTTAGAAAGAGTTCTTCACCACCCCCAACCTGCATCTTCCTCACACTTGCCCGTCTCAGCTGATGCCATCTCCATGGTGACAGCCTCTCAGCTTAGAAACACTGAAGGTCTTCGGGATATTTCTTTTCCCCATATTTTCCTCTTCTTCCTAAACTATTCACCAGGAAGTCACGTTTTCCTTTTGACACAGTTCAGTTACGCAGAGAAGAGATCATAATCCTTCTCTCATAACTCCTCACTCTTTTCGCATGGCCTCTTTTTGTTATGTCTAGAGTTAGCTGATTGTTTATCTAGTTTTTTTTAATTGGAATAAGTACTCTGATGCCAATGCTTAGCCTAAAATCCGTGCCTGAGTTCTTTGGTTCTTCTTTTCCAAGGTGAGGAAACCAAAACTCTCAGTCTATGTTTATCATTGATTTGATTTTCTTTCATGTTATATTAGTGCATCTATAGGGATTCTACCATATACATATTTTCCAGCACCCTTAACTTTATAAATAGGCCATTGTGTAGGTCATTATTCTCTGGGTCTTAGAATTTTCACTTGTTATTACTTTGTCAAGATCTGGTCCCTGT
Source organism: Perodicticus potto (assembly GCA_963574655.1). Classification (NCBI taxonomy): domain Eukaryota; kingdom Metazoa; phylum Chordata; class Mammalia; order Primates; family Lorisidae; genus Perodicticus; species Perodicticus potto. The sequence goes on along the minus strand of CAUYRH010091314.1, from coordinate 9,739 downwards.
TTTTTTTGAGACAGAGCCTCAAGCTGTCACCCTGGGTAGAGTGCTGTAGCATCACAGCTCACAGGCAACCTCCAACTCCTGGGCTCAAGCAATTCTCCTGCCTCTGCCTCCCAAGTAGCTGGGACTATAGGCACCTGTCACAACGCCCGGCTATTTTTTGGTTGTAGCCCTCGTAGTTGTTTGGCGGACTCGGGTTGGATTAAAACTCGCCAGCTCAGGTGTATGTGGCTGGCGCCTTAGCCGCTTGAGCCACAGGCACCCAGCCAGGTCCCTGTTGTTGAATGTTATTGTAGCTCACACATGTGAAGTGAAAAAACTACGGCCCATAGGCTGGACCCTTTCCATTGCCTGTTTTTGTATATCCTGTGAGCTAAATATAGTTTCTACATTTTTTAAATGGCTGAAAAACCTAAAAATTATAATATTTCATAACATGTGAAAATTACATGAAATCCAAACATCACTGTAAATAGGGTTTTTTTTTTTTTTTTTTTTTTTTTTATAAAGAGTCTCATTATGTCACCCTCAGTAGAGTGTGGTGGTGTAATAGCTCACAGCAACCACAAACTCCCGGGCTTAAGTGATTCTCTTGCCTCAGCCTCCCAAGTAGCTGGGACTGCAGGGACCGGCCACAACGCCTGGCTATTTTTTTTGTTGCAGTTGTCACTGTTGTTTAGCTGGCCCAGGCCGGGTTTGAACCGACTGCCTTGGTGTATGTGGCTGGCACTCTAACCACTGAGCAATGGGCATTGAGCCTATACAGTTATTTTTATTTTTTTTGGTGGGGAGGGGCAGGTGCTAGTCTGTCCCCCAGGCTGGGGTATAGTGGTGTCTTCACAGCACTCTGCAGCCTTGATCTCCTGGGTTAATGCAATCCTCCCTCCTCTGCCTCCCTGAATAGAGTAATGGCTAATTTTTTTTTATACTTGCAGAGATGGGGGTCTTGAAATCTTGGTCTCAAGTGATCTTCCTGTGTAGTTCTGCCTGAGTGCTAGGGATGCAGGCACAAGACACCGCTTCTAGCCTGACTGGAAGTCACCTTCAACCCAGACTAAGACCCATCAACGTCAACACACCACACTCAAAGTCACGAATTCCTTTGGTGGTGGATTCCAGAGATGTTCGCAAAAACCAAAACCTTACCTTGAACTCTACTACAGGAAATTCCCGCCACGCAAGAACCAGGCTCCAAGATTCCACCTGCGCTTCCACTTCAGTTTCCGGTGCTGTTAGCTGCAGGGGCTGCCGTACCGCTCCAGCTATTGCGCAGACTCGGTAGAAACCAGAAGGAAAAGGAATCCCTGATTTCCAACTCCTCTGATAGCTCATTTTAGTAACTTTCAGGGAAGTGTCCTGTTTGAAGAAAATTGGCCTTTCTTTTGGCTTGTGGGTCCTGATGTTTTAGAGAGGAAGAAACAATTGCAACCAATGTTTTCCTATCCTTTTCCAAGCACAGCGCCAGCGCTTATACATACCCTAGCTTACGTAACCTTATTGCCTGTCTGAAGTCTTGTTCATTTTGGAGGTGTTTTGAGGTTTTTGAGAGCAAAGAACACTTTCCCTGGGGGTGCAGGGGGTGGGGTGGGGAGGACGAGGGAATCGGGCAGGGCAGAATCTGAGAATGCCTCTGGCAAAGGGGCCATCTAGAGAAGTGAAATTGGTCCAGGGAAGTGCTCAGGGCCTGTGTCTGTGTATGGATTTTTTTTTTTTTTTTTTTTGAGACAGAGTCTCATTATGTCGCCCTCAGCAGAGTGCTGTTGCGTCACAGCTTACAGCAACCTCAAACTCCTGGGCTTAAGTGATTCTCTTGTCTTAGCCTCCCAAGTAGCTGGGACTATGGCATCCATTACAATGCCTGGCTATTTTTTTGTTGCAGTAGTCATTGTTGTTCAGCTGGCTCTGGGATTCGAACCCGACACCCTGGGTGTATGTGGCTGGCGCCCTACCACCTGAGCTATGGGCCTCTGTGTAAGGATCTTGATCATAAAAGTTGATGGTCAGAGTGTTTACTGAGAATGGTTATAATAGGGCTTCTGGAATGCTCATTGCTTGATCTGAGTGGTATTACATCGTTCACACATGTGTGTTCCCATTGTACCTTAAACTGTTGTGTACGGTGTTATTTAACATGCTCTTCTGTTGTGGTTTATTTTATTTACAACATGAATGTTTTAACAATTACACACACCTACTCCAAGCTGGGTAGGACTGCTCTATCCAAAAGACAGTTTTATTATTGCCTATCCTTAGCTCCCTTTCTCTAGCTCAAAATCATTTGGGTCTCAGTGGTGAGCTCAGCAGTTACAGAAACTTCATGAAACCCAATAACTCAAATTTCTCAATAGAGACAACTGCATTTGTTCATCCTCAAGGTAACAGTGATCCAGGAGCTCATGTGAAATTGCACTATCCTAAGATTTACCATTTTGCTTGTTTTACGTACTGGAATTTGGGTGGGCAGCACTGTATTACTCTTTTACACAGGCATTTGAGGATTTCAGTCCTTAGTTGGACCTGTTTAGAGGACAGTGGTTGTCCACCTTCAAGAACTGGTAAGCACGTGTGAGCTTATGCAGTAGGGCCTGCTTTGGGACTTGACTATGTGCTCTTTAGATATAATGAAGGCTCTGTTACTGGATTAGGGATGCAGGCCAGGTTAAAATTCCACATACCTGACTGTTTTTACTGAGGTTCACAATTTTGGGGGGAATAAATGATGTTCAGAATATTGTAAGTTCTTTTTTTTTTTTTTTGAGACAGAGCCTCAAGCTGTCACCCTGGATAGAGTGCATGGCATCACAGCTCGCAGCAACTTCCTATTCCTGGGCTCAAGCGAGTCTCTTGCCTCCGCCTCACAAGTAGCTGGGACTACAGGCGCCCGCCACAACGCCCGGCCATATTTTTGGTTGCAGCCGTCATTGTTGTTTGGCAGGCCTGGGCTGGATTCAAACCCGCCAGCTCAGGTGTATGTGGCTGGTGCCTTAGCCCGTTGAGCCACAGGTGCCGAGCCAGAATATTGTAAGTTCTTGGTGAAATTCTGGAGGTATAACAAAAATTGACATTCACCATATTGCTTTCGTGGAAGAATGAATTTACAGAAAACCTTATTCTTCTGTATGTCCCACTTTATCATCTATTTTATTTTTGCATAGTAATCTCAGAGGACAAAATTTATTAATCCTATAGGTAAATACATCAAGTCTTATAACAAGTGGCTTCCCATGGTTATAGTTGTAGTTCTCTGTTACTGTTTATTAACAGGCAATATTGCATCTATTGTGTTCTAATGACCTGTTCAAAATTCTAAGATATCCCCAAATTATTTCTATCCGGCCTCATTTGATATTCCATGAAATATTTCATAGGATAAAAGCAACCAGAAAGCATCGAGAAGGTGCTAACACGCAGGTCTGTGTTAGCCTTTTCATGGCTAAGTGAATGCTGCTCCATCACTCAATCTGAAATATTTTCATTGAACTATTTAACATAGCCTTCATGGCCTTTTTATCATTATATAAAGACATTTATATTCTACATTTAGTAATTTTCACTTGTACCCTTCTAAGATGCACCATAAGTGCGATCCCACCAATCACCCTCCCTCCACCCATTCTCCCCCCTCCCCTCCCTTGTCCCTTTCCCCATTTCTTGTGCTATAACTGGGCTTTAGCCTTCATATGAAAGCTATAGATTAGCTTCATAGTAGGGCTGAGTGCATTGGATACTTTTTCTTCCATTCTTGAGATACTTTGCTAAGAAGAATATGTTCCAGCTCCATCCATGTAAACACAAAAGAGGTAAAGTCTAGTAAGTATATTCTTTATTTAACTCTTTTTGATCAACATAATTTAAGTGTGCCTTGGAAATTTAACTGTAGGTTCAAGTGTGCCATGAGATAAAAAAAGGTTGAAAAAGCACTGCTCTAGACTATGCAAGAGCTTCACAACTGTCTTCTGCCTACAGTTCTCACAGTGCCAGAGCACCATCTTTCTAACGTAAGCAAAAGGCCCTATCTGATTCTCTCCTCCTTGTGTATAGAACACAGTCCATATCCTCAGTATTATGTCCTGTAATGATACACTGCATATCAGAGAATTGCAAAGGGTTAGATTTTAAGTGTTCTCACCACCAAAAAAAAACTATGTGAGATAATATATACATTAAATAGCTTGTTTTAGCTATTTCACAATGTATATCTATATCAGAACATCATGTTGTATGCCACAAAGATATATAACTTTTACCTAATTTAAAATAATTAATTGATTTTTTTTAATCCTCAGCATGTCATGAGGGACTTTCATGTCATTTTACCGCCTGGTATATTATCCCATTCTCAAATATGTCATGCCCATGTCAGGGCCATGTCCTAAGTCAACGATGCCTTTTTCCCCTTTCCCCATATAGCAGTTGTGCACCACCTCCTCCCATGAAGGTTTAGGTACCACTGTCACCTCAACACAGCTGGTATGCACCTTGCATATGGTAGATGCCTAGGGAACATTTGGCACATTAATACAGGGCTAAGGCATCTGCAGGAATGTGTTCATTCCATTCTGGAATGTTTCACAAACTAGGTTAGATGCTGATATTTGAAATTTTAAAGAACTCTTCAACTTGAGGATTAGATATTTATATTTAAAATTTTTTAAAATCCTTCAACCTAGGAAAAATAGTTTCTCAAGGCATTTCTATTTTCTGGTAGACTCCATTGATTTTCTTCTGGACATTTCTAATTTTCATTAAAGGATGTTTCAAAGGTTTTCCCCACTAATTCCTTGTGCTTAGTGCAGGTATTGTCAGAATATTCCCTAAGAAAAGACCACAGAGTTTTAGCTTTAGAGGCTAATTGGTTCAGATAGGATTCTGTATCCAGATGTGGGCCTAAATACCTAGTAGTCTTACAGTTAAAACAGGATCTTTCAAGCATTATCTCAAAGCTGAAAGATTTTTTTTAAGCCTTCTGACCAATAGCATCAATTCAACTACAACTGTGTGATTCTGGCCTCTGGCCTCAAACATTTGTCAAGTAAATTAATACGGTACCAGTGGAGCTCTGACGTCAGAGACACTGTGTTTGAGATATTTTTAAGCTCTGGATTTACAAGGAGAAAGAACAGAAATCACCAGTGAAAGAAAGATGGGAAGGCAAGGGTAATATTCATAGTTTTAGGTATGATGTTGAAAATGCTTGGCTTTGGATATGATAAATAACATTACTATTATTTCTAGTATTGACCACTGCATTTTAGAGTTATTTTTTATGCTGTCATTAAATAAGCCTCTCATTTTGTTTTTTAATTTTTAACATTTCTAGCAAAATGTAATAGTCATAATAGGTTTTGCTATAACAAATAACATCAAATTTCAGAGACTTGACATGATGAAAATTTATTCAATCCTCCCACATTGGCCTTCCAAAGTGCTGGGATTATAAGCATGAGTCACCACATCTGCTTATTTCTTACTCACACCGTGTTTAAGGCAGATATTTTTAGTAGGATAGCACTTCTGGTTATCTCCCTGATAACTCAGAGATCCAGGCTCTGCTGTCCCCAAGGCCATTCTTGGTGTCCTCTACTGGACTCTCCGTTTGGCCAAGGAGTGAAGAGAGAGTCAATGAAGGGTTACACTGCGTGTCTTGGTGGAGAGGTGTGAAGGAGACATACTTCATCTTAGTGGTTGCTGGAGCAGACTCATTACCATGTACAAGACTGACTTGTTAAATTTTCGCAAGCTGATTTTTAAACATAGACATGATTAAAAATTCAATTACGTAAATGTATCATTAAATACAAACAAATTAAAGGAAAAACAAATGTAAAACAAGTTGAGTAGCCCTTGGACAATTGGGACCAGGAGTGTTTCCGATTTTGGAGCATTTACAGATACATAATGAGACATCTTAGGAATGGAACCCAAGTCTAAACATGAAACTTCTTTATGTTTTTATATATACACATAAAATGAAGGTAATTTTATACACTATTTTTAACAATTTTCTTCATGAAACAATCTTTGTATACATTGACATGTTAGAAAGCAAAGGTATCGCTGTCTCAGCCACCCTTGTGGACAAACCACAGGTGATGCCCTGTGGTTTGGCATCATCCTCATTTCTGACTCTGAATGTATCCGCTACCAAGAAACAATCATTTTCTTATGCTTAATCACATGTAACTACTTAACAGTAAAAAAAAATGACATATCATTAATACAGGGGGAAAATAATGTGTTCAGGGTCACTAAGCAGCCAGCAGCATCACCAGAACCTGTACCAGCTGCTGAACAATAGCAGCAACAGACAACTGCTGCTTTCAGTCCCCACCTACGATGCTGTGTTTTGATTAGAAGGTTACTGTCCACTGTATTTTATTTTTTGAGGTGAGAAGAGGTAACAGAAGCAGTTGAGGGACCGAAAAGTGGGTCCTCTAGGGAGGTGGAGGCATTCTGCTGGGTGGCTTTTTAAAATGTCTCTTCCAGGCTATATGCAGTGGCTCACGCCAGTAATCCTAGCACTCTGGGAGGCCAAGGTGGGTCCATCATTTGAGCTCACGAGTTTGAGACCAGCCTGAGGCAAGAGTGAGACCCTGTCCCTCCTGAAAAGAGAAAAACTAGCTGAACATTGTGGCAGGCGCCTGTAGTCCCAGCTGCTCAGGAAGCCGAGGAAAGAGGATCGCTGGAGCCCAGGAGTTTGAGGTTGCTGTGAGCTATGATCATGCCACTGTACTTTAGCCTGAGCAACAGAGCAAGACCCTGTCTCAAAAAAAAATTTTTTTTGTTATGCCTGTGTATTCAATATTTAAATTTATTTTTACTTTATTACATTTCTTTATGTTCCAGTGTCAGTCTAGATGACCAAATTGCACCAAATTGTCCTGTGTGCTACCTTGTTCTACTCCACAAGGGTAACCATTTTCAATTCTTCCAATTGTTTCTTTGATAGTTACTTCCACACTTACACATAATGTATTTAAACTGCTATTTTTATTTGCAGTTTTAGAAATCATCCAGTGACTTTATACTATGATAAATGAGAACTCATTCCACCTTAGATCACGCCTCTTTTTAGTTATATATTCAGCATTTACAACAGTATGATTATGGGAATACTGTTTGCTGTTGAGCCAAGTAGTGAACTGTGATTGTGTTTTCTTTCCAGTACAACTTTGGAATTTTCTGTCAATTTCCATTTGCTCTTTATTTACGTTCAAAGTTTATTATCGAATGTACTTATTTTTAATCTCGCCCCCCAAATGCCCCATCATATCAGGTTTCACTCAGCCTCTTTGTATTAGTTATCTGTGGTTGAGTAACTAATTGCCCCAAAACTTTGTAGTTTAAAACAATGACCATCTATTATCTCCCAATTTCTGTGGGAAAGGAATCAGACTTGGATTAGCTGTGCACTCGGACTCAGATCCCTCCCAAGACCATAATTAAGGTGTTTGCCAGGACTGTGGTCATCTCAAAGTTCAACTCTGAGACGACCCACTTCCAGGCTCACTCAAGCACTGGTCTGGATTTAGCTCCTCAGAGGCTTTGACCAGAGCTTCCGTCAGTTTCTTACCACACAGCCCTCTCCACAGGACAGCTCACAACATATCAGCTGGTTTTCACAGAACAAGTAAGTGAGAGAACAAGAGAGGGCAAGTGAGATGGAAGCCAGAGGCTATGTATTTATTTATTTTTTTAGAGGCAAGGTTTGTTTCTGTCCCCAGGCTGGAGTGCAGTGGTGCAGTCATAGCTCACAGCAGCACCATCTTCTGGGCTCAGTTGATCCTCCTGCCCCTGCCTTCCAAGTAGTGAAGACTACAGGCATGTGCCATCACACCTGGCAGATGTTTGTTTTTATTTTTTGTACAGACAGGGTCTCACTATGTTGCCCAGGCTGATCTTGAACTCTTAGGCTCAAGCAATCCTCCCACCTCAGCCTCCCAAAGTGCTAGGATTACAGGTCTGGCCAACAAGTCTTTTAAAAACTCTCATATTGGCGGCGCCCGTAGATCAGTGGGTGGGGCACACTGACACAGAGGCTGACGGGTTCGAACCTGGCCCAGGCCACTAAAACAACAGTGATAACTGCAGCAACAACAACAAAAAATAGCTGGGTGTTGTGGCAGGCACCTGTGGTCCCAACTACTTGGGAGACTGAGGCAAGAGAATCGCTTAAGCCCAAGAGTCTGAGGTTGCCGTGAGCTGTGACGCCACGGCACTCTACCTAGGGTGACAGCTTGAGACTTTGTCTCAGAAAATAAATAAATTAATTAATACTCTCATATTTAAAGTTTAGATTGGAAGCAACATCCTATCACTTTTACTACATTCTTTTTATTATCAATAGACACAAGTAACCAGGTCCAGCTCAAGAGGAGGGGGTTAGAGAGGGAATGACTACAAGAGACTGAGGTCACTGGAAGCCACTTGTTGGCTAAAAGATGCCTACTGCACCTGCCCCCACCAGCTCTTTCTCTCTCTTGTTCTCAGACCAGCTAATCACCAGACCTGCTCTCAGCTGACATCCTGAGAGTTCGCTTCACCACTTTCTGAGTGGGCTCTGTTTCCCGGATCCCACATCTCCTTTCTTGGATCCCTCATCTCCTTTCTTGGTTTATCCTCTCTCATTCTAGGGGAGCACGTCCGCAGGTGTTGCTCCCTAACACAGGTACTGGTAAGGTACATCTTCTAAGTCTTTTTTATGTCTGACCTGTCTTTATATTAATATCCCTTATGCTTGGCCAAGTATAGAATTCAAAGTTAAAAATTACTTTCCACCAGAATTTGTGAGGCCTTGTTCCATTTCCTTTTAGCATCAATAATAGCTATTAAGATGCCTCTCTGTAAGTGACCTGTTTTTTTATCTCCTCTGAAAACTTTCAGGATCCTTTGTTTTTTTTTTAATCCCAGATGTTCTGACATTTCAAAATGATACTATTTGGGTAAGGCCCAGTATTCTTCATCATGCTGGGTTCTCCATGTACCTTTTCAGGCTGAGGTTCATGTCCTTGAAGTTGGGGGATTGTTCTTGTATATTTTCTTTAATAACTTCCTCTTTCCATTTTACCTCCTCTCCTTTTCTAGAATTCCTATTGGTCAGATGTTGGACCATCTCGATTAGGAGTGAGTAAATGTTTTTTGTAAAGGGCCAGATACTAAATATTTTATGTTTTGTGGGCCACAAATGGTCTCAGTATCATATTCTTTTTCTTGTTTTTTCTTTTCTTTTTAAATGCAACCCTTTTCAAACTTAAAAAAGAAAAAACATTCTTAGCTAAGGGACATGCAAAAACAGGCCATGGACTGCATCTGGCACATAGACCATTAATTGCCAGCCTCTCCTAGAAAGATTTATCCTTTATGTCTCTTATCTGCTCTCTCAAATTTTCTGTTGCCTCTTGCTGTAATTTCTGGGATATTTTCTTTCTATTTTTTTTTTTTTTTTTTTGAGACAGAGCCTCAAGCTGTCACCCTGGGTAGAGTGCCGTGACATCACAGCTCACAGCAACCTCCAATTCCTGGGCTCAAGCGAGTCTCCCTCCTCTGCCTCCCAAGTAGCTGGGACTACAGGCGCCCGCCACAACGCCAGGCCATTTTTTGGTTGCAGCCGTCATTGTTGTTTGGCGGGCCCGGGCTGGATTCAAACCCGCCAGCTCAGGTGTACGTGGCTGGCGCCTTAGCCCGTTGAGCCACAGGCGCCAAACCGTCTGGGATATTTTCTTGATGTTATCTTCCAACTCTT